>CAUYQU010000350.1:0-17752 GCA_963574635.1 Cheracebus regulus
AAAATCTCTTCCTCTTTCTTTCTCTTTCATTTTTTTCTTTCTTTTGCAGTTTCTTTCTTTCTCCTTAAAAAAAAAAAAATAGGTAAAGTAGATGTCTCAAATACTTATCTTTATATATAGGAGAGCGATGCCTTTCTCCATAATCCCTCTATTACCCCTGTCAGTGGTCACCTGTGATACTGGGGAGTGGTTGGTAAATGCTTCCTCCTGAGTCACTTTTCTCTGCAGCTCATTCAACCACTTATCAGAACTCCTAACCATGGCACCCGCTCTGCTCCATGCCTGTGCTCTGTGGACCTGGAACACCAGGATATTCATCCTTTTTTCTTCATTTATCAAAAGACCAGGCACATAGAGTTAATGTGCAGTAGACTTTTACTCATGTTTTAATGTGTAAAAAGGAGAATTTATCAGTCAAACCAGAAATAAATTTGAATGAGATTAGGATATCTAGGTATATATACCCCAAATCTTAAATTGCCAGATTCTCTTGTATTATTTGAGCCTATTTATGTGGTCCACCCATCCCTAATAATATGGCACGCACTCCTTGCTTGAATATGATACAGATGTCTCTTTTCTATAAAACAACATGTGACTCACAGAATCTGGCTACATCTTCCTTTTTTGTCACAAGGTTAATAACTGGAACTAAGTCACAATTGAATCCACCTGGGGTAGTGCTGAACCTGCTGGACCTGCTAAGGAAGGAAAGGGACGATATCCAGAAGAAGCTTCAGGTCAGAGCCCACAGTACCAGCAAAAGCTGGCAGAGTATTCATGAAGCTGGCTTCTGTGGATGCTGGATTAAGGGATGTTACATAAGGGAAGATTCAGTAGTCTGGGAACGTACAGATATCAACACCTTGTCAAGGACTCAGGAAAATGGTGGTAATATGCTGCTGGATAGATCTTAAAAGCATGGAAAAAGCAACAGACCACAGAGAGCAAGGTAGACAGTAGAAGAAGATACTAAAGGCTGAAACAAATGATCTTTTTAGAATGGAGTTCATGTACTGCTATGAAACTCACAGATGACCTTGTTCCATGAGAGTGAGTAGAGAATATACTGTTTACCAAAGCAAAAGTGTTGTCCTGGTGAGACGGACAACTCTATCACTAAGCTCCTCAGTGACGGCTTCCCTCTGTGGACCATGGCTGACAGGAAGAGAAACTGATATAGACTGGTTTCATTGATAGCAATGGAGACACAAATTCCAGTCTTCTCTACTTATAAGGACTCCAGTCATATTGGATTAAGATCCACTCTAGTGATTTTTTTTTAACCTTTATTACTACTGTATAGACCCTATCTTTAATGTCACATTCTGAGTTACTTGGTGTTAGGGTATTGTTATAGTCTCAATTTTTGAGTTCCTCCAGCCCCTGTCACCCCACAAATTTAGATGTTAAAATCCTAATTTCCAAAGTGATGGTATTAGGACGTGAGACATTTGAGAAGTAATTAGATAATGAGGCAGGAACTTTCACAAATGAGTGGTGCCCTTATAAAAGACGCCAGAGAGAAATCTCTTGCCTATTCAGCTAATGGGCAAAATTATGGTGAGGAGATGGCCTTCTGTGAAAAAGCAGGCCTTCACCAGATAACATATCTGTTTGTCTTGATCTTGGACTTTCCAGCCTCCAGAACTATGAGATACATTTTTGTTCTTTATACATAACCCGGTGTATGGCATTTTATTGTAACAGCTGGAATGGACTAAAACAAACTTCAGCATATGAATTTGGGAGGGGACACAACTTAGCCCATAACATTGGTTAATAAAATGTTAACATTAGGAAGATCTTATTTTAAAAAATAAATATATTTCCAGGATTTATACAGGGTGGTATAAAACCAGACATTGGTTTAAAAAAATCCATTTAACATGCAACACAGAGCTACAGATTTTAATGTGACAAAATGCAAAAAGTTTATTAGTATGATTTCAAATTTTACATCACAACTAAATTGTAAGAAACTAACATTTGCCGAGTTTTTGTGTATAATTGAGGATAATATCTACAAAATTCTGAAAAGGCTATTAAAATACTCTTCTTTTATCCAGTTATGTATATAAACAAGACTGATGTACGTTATATACTTCTATTAAAATGATGTGATGTACTGAAACAGAAGCAAAGATGAAAATCATGTATCTTCTATTAAGGAGAAATTAAAGAGATTTGCAAAAAGTAAAACCACACCATTTTCCTCATGAATTTTCTTTGTTTTAGAACATATGTTTCAAATTTTCTTCAACCATTCAGCAAGTTTCTATACAAAGTTCTAAACCTTCCCACACTTTTCTGTCTTCTTCTGAGCCCTCAATTCTGTTCTAACTTCTGCTAGTTACCCAGTTCCAAAGTCGCTTCCACATTTTTTGATATTTTTACAGCAGTATCCCACTCTACTGGTACCAATTTACTGTATTAGTTCATTCTCATGTTGTTACTAAAGACATAACCAAGTCCAGGTAATTTACAAGGAATGAAGTTTAATGGACAAATATTCTACCATGGCTGGGGAGGCCACACAATCCTAGTAGAAGGCAAAGAAAGAGCAAAGGCACATTTTACAGGGCAGCAACAAGAGGGCATGTGCTGAGGAACTCCCCTTTATAAACCATCAGATCTCCTGAGACTTATTCACTATCAAGAGAACAGCATGGGTAAAACCCCCATGATACAATTATCTCCCACTAGGTCCCTCTCACAACACATGGGGATTACTACAATTCAAGGTGAGATTTGGGTGGGGACACAGAGACAAACCATATCATATCGGTCTTTTTTTTTTTTGGTATTCATGTTTTTTCAAAATTATAATTCTACTAATGAGCTCATATAGATACCACTTTTAAAATTCCCTATGGGAAATAATGAAACTTGCTAAAATGTCTTCCACATTCACAGTACTCTTTCTACATTTATTGTAGATTAACATTTGAATCCCAAGTTAATACCTATGAGGTAATAAGTAATCTTATTTTTACATTACATTCACTCTCCTCCTTCTATTTTTAAAAATTGTATTTTACATTTATATTGTTAAAACATTTAAGTTTGTCATTTTATCCCTGTAATTTAGTGTTAATTACATACAGTTCAACAATTTTACCAGATATTTTTCTGAAGTTTGTGCTAGGTTTTTTTTTTTTTTCCTGAAGTTCTGGATCTGAGTTTAATCTTCTAGATTACTTAAAAAACATGCAAGAAAACAATTTTTTAGAGCTGACATACTGATAATTTAACTGTTGGTCTCTGGGCTTTATATTTAAAGTCAGTTTAGCTGGAATTAACCAGTTAGTCTTGGTTAATGTTTTCATTCTTGATTACCTTACATTTATTATTCCATCGTGTTTTGGATACTTTGTCATATATGAAGTGTCATGGAGGGATTTTCTTTTCTTTAGAAGAGACTTAGAATTTGCTTTTATATTTGTATATATTTAATATATAATAAATACATGTAATATAAATATAAAATCTCAGCTGCTTAAATAGAATATTCTAGAATTATTTTCCCATACACAGTGTGCAATATCAATATGATGTTTCTATTATTGTTATTTCTAATACTACCACTACTACTACTCTTTTAGGAAAAAAATATCAATATGCAGACACACACAAACATATGTATATATACAGTATATGTGTGTGTATATGTATGTTTCTTTTTAATTGCTTTTCTTTTTCCTCCTTTATACACATTCTGTATGTTTTCACTATATGTTATTTTCTTAATTTATCTATTTCTTTTGTTGAATTTTTTAACTTTTTGTTTTACCTATGTTCTCTTTTCTTTGTTATATTTGCCATGGTGTCTACTTACTTTTATTTTTCTCCTAGTATAATATTTATTCATTAGTGTTATTTTCCTTTTGTTGTACCTTTGCCCTTTGCAGATTATTGTATTTTTTGAGCTTTAAACTTTCTGATTTATCAGTTTTCTTGCACTTACATAATTTTCTTAATTTTTAAGCTCATTTTGAGTTCACCTGATTTATATTCATATTTTCTCTCATGCATTTATTATTTAGACAGGATTCAGTTCATTTACATATTTTCCTTAAAATATTTTTCCATCAATTTAATCATAGTATTTTTAGTTACTCATCTTGAAATTAGATTTTTCTGTGCTTTTACAAGATGAGTTCTGCCTAGTTTGAAATTGGGCCAGGGTATTATTCTTAGAGAGCTCACTCCTATCTAACTTACTGCTAATTATTTAAAACTTGTATAGTATGATTCTTAGATTTTCCTCCTATGGACACTCCTTCAATATCTGAGTATCTCTATATTCAGGTCCAGTGTGGCTGCCTTGCCATTTTTGAATTCTCTCTTCAGCAATTTTTGCTTAAGTTTGGTCTCTCTCCCCATAAGGAGTTTTCATTGAGAATTACAGTGAACCTTAAAGTCTAAGGCCTACTCTTCATGTGAATTCTAGTAAGTGCTCATGATGTCTTCTATTCACCTGCAGTTTTCAAACTGTGGTATCTTAGCAGTGATAAGTAGATTTTTATTTCTCTATTTTATGAGAAAAATAAAGTGAACATTTCTGCATGACAAATAAACAATATTTCATAAACTTTGTAACTTTTATTGTACAATTTCATGTTCTCTAGCTCTATGATGATGTGTATTTCTATGACTTAGCCTACAATTCATATCAGGCTAGGCTTGAGTCCATATGTCCTGTGACTTCATCCAGGTCTGTGATAGTGATAGGAAGAGCTAATTTCAATGAAATGTTACCAGTGTATTCTCAGAAATTACTCTCAGGGTAAACTGTAACAGGAATATGTTAGTATACACAGCATTTGGCTCCAGTTCATCCAACAGCATATCCACCTAAGTGGACTATTAAAATGTCCCCCTTTCTCTACTTTTGTTAGTAAGATACTCAGATTATTATATTCATTGTTGTAAATAGCAATTACAGAGTAATGCAATTATTTAGGCATGAAGCTTTAAATATTAGTATAAAAGTTGTCTGCAAAGAGAGACGTAAAGGGTGTTTATTTAAATGTACAAAATATTTTAATACAAATGTATGTATCAAAATCCACATTTTAGAGGGGCATAGTAAACACTTAACAACAAAAAACAAAAAGTGTACAATTCCTCAGAGTTAATTTCCAACATAGTATGCATTCACAAAAATGTGACATATAATAGAAAACGAAAACCTTTAATATTGAAACCAACAAGCCATATAAAACTAAGAAAGTTTATATTTAATGAAGTTCTTTCAATATGTCTGGAGTTTAAAAGGTTGGAGTAATGAGAATTCTATTTTCATATTAATTAAAATGTTTAATATAAATTAGGGTTAGAATATCTTTTGTTGACTGATTTTTTTTTTCCCTAAAATTACTAACTTAGAACTAATTTTCAATTGGATTCTGGCCAAATTGTCAAGGAAATTCAGTAAAAATAAAAGCTTTACTGTTCATAATACCATATCAAGAAGATTGATTTGTACAACATTTATTATAGGCCAAACAAATGTTAAAGGTGCATAGTCCATATAACTGCCTCAGGTAAAACACTGCAAGAATCATTCATCCAACCAGCAATAAATCTAGTCAGCATATGTAAAAAAATTATATTGTTAATTTCCCATGATTCTGTAACTGAATCTGAGTTTCACTGATTTTAACTAAAAAATAGAACAATGTATTTGGGATATTAAATTGCATGCAATTTTAATGTGAAATCTTTTGTTTCAGAAAAATTAAATAGCACATATTTTTAAATTCCAGTTGTGGTAAAATACACATCACATATAATTTACCTTTGTATCCATTTTTAACTGCACAATTCACAGGCATAAAATATATTCATCGTGTTGTGCAATAATCACCATTATCCATCTCCAGAAGTGTTTCGTAATCCCAAACTGAAAACCTGAACCAATTGAAAAATAATTTCCCATTATCACCTCCTCCTGGCTCTGGTAACCACTATATTGCTTCATGTCTCTATAAAATTGCCTGATTTGGAAACCTTACATAAATGGACTCATAATATTGGCTGTTTTGTGTATGTTATATTTTACTTAGAATAAGGTTTTCAAGGTTCAAGCATGTTGTAGCATTTATCTGTATTTTTTTTCTTTTTAAAGCTGAATAACATTCAATTGTATGTATATGCCACATTTTGTTTATTAATTAATCTATTTTTTATTATACTTTAAGTTCTGGGGTACATGTGTAAATTGTGCAGGATTGTTATCTAGGTATACACATGCCATGGTATTTTGCTGCATCCATCGCCCCGTCACCTCCTACATTAGGTATTTCTCCTAATGTTAGCCCTCCCCAATCCCCCCATGCCCTGCTATCCCTCCCCTACTCCCCCCAGCCCCCAACAGGCCCTAGTGTGTGATGCTCCTGGGTCCCTGTGTTCTCATTGTTCAAGACCCACTTATGAGTGAGAATATGCAGTGTTTGGTGTTCTGTTCTTGCATCAGTTTGCTGAGAATGATGGTTTCCAGATTCATCCTGTCTCTGTAAAGGACATGAACTTATCCTTTTTTGTGGCTGCATAGTATTCTATGGTGTATATGTGCCAAATTTTCTTTGTCCAGCCTATCATTGATGTGCATTTGGGTTGGTTCCAAGTCTTTGCTATTGTAAACAGTGCTGCAATAAACATATGTGTGCATGTGTCTTTATAATAGAATGATTTATAATCCTTTGGGTATATACCCAGTAATGGGATTGCTAGGTCAAATGGTATTTCTATTTCTAGATCCTTGAAGAATTGCCACACTGTCTTCCACAATGATTGAACTAATTTACCTTCCCACCAACAATGTAAAAGTGTTCCTATTTCTCCACATCCTCTCCAGCATCTGTTGTCTCCAGATTTTTTAATGATCACCATTATAACTGGTGAGAGATAGTATCTCAATGTGGTTTTGATTTGCATTAATTAATCTATTAATGGACATTCGGGTTGTTTCCATCTTTTGGCTAATGTGATTAATGCTCCTATAAACACTGGTGTACAAGTATCTGTCCCGATGTCTGCCTTCAGTTATTTTGGGTATATACCTTGAAGTCAAATTACTAAATCATTTAATTCTATGCTGAACTTTTTGAGGAACCACTACATCACCTTTTATATATTATATTTTAAGTATAATGACAGCATTTTAAAATTTACTGGTTAGAATATATCATCAGTAAGCTAATAAAATAAATAAAAATAATTTGAATTCAAATTGTACTTGTTCTTTGTAGAAAAACAAACAAATTGAGTATTTAAATGCGAAAAATTATATAGTTTTTCTAATTTTGCATGGCCAAGTTACTTCTAAAGTCTGAAAACAGGCACACTTTCATATATAAATCATTATAAACAAAATAAAAGACAATCTATTACCTCACTCAAAATATACAATTACTATTCAATTAAAGACTGTATTTTCCAGACTGTTTTCTATGTATGGACCAAAAAAAAACAAAAAAGATACTATTATATATCTATTGATCTATGCATTTTACTTACTGAACAAGAAAACTCTGTATCTTTCCATATAAATGTATCATCTGTATTGTAAGTCATTATGTGGACAGATCATAATTTATATTACAAAATTTCTCAATGTAACCTACATTGTTTTCTAGATTTTGTCATTACAAATAATACTGCATTTAAAAAGCATAAAGACACATGTTTGTCAAATTGTGTGATTATTTTTCTGAATAAAAAATTATTAGAAGAATTCATAGGTAAAGAGTTATATACATTGCAAATATTGCTAGTTTTATAAAGATATATATTACCATTAGAAAATATTCTTCTATGTAGCATCATGCTAAGAAAAGTATTTAACAACCTAAGATTATAAACACATACTATATAATTTCTCACAATATTTAAATGTTATACTTTAATATATGTAAGCAATTATTTTCATGGAACTAAGTAGAAATAGGCTTCAATTTGTATTTTCCAAGAAGCTTCAAATATATTTTATGAATAATTTAGACTATATCATAAAAGAAATACTTCTTTACTAGCTACAATTAGCCCAGATTTACATGTAGCAAGGCTTATTGGAAATCTGCTCATGTGAGTTTTTATTGCTGATTCTGGATGCACTTGAAATGTATAGTTGTTTCTTAATGACCAAGTATGGTAACGTAAACTGAACTTAAATAAGCTTAAGAGAAGCATGATAAAGAATAGTGTTTGAAATGATTGAAAGTCAAAGACTCACAAAGGAAATTTTGTGGCAAACATGCAAAATGAATGGAATTCATTTGGAAAAATTTTAAAGTCTAGCTAGCAATGTCAGCTACTTTCACAGACAGAGGAGAATATTATTAATTTATGCTTTTAAAGATGCTACAATGTATTGAAGTCATAATGCCCTAAACTCCCCCCAAAAAATCTTAATATATACTTGTGAAATTAACCTACACTAACATTTGTTGATGTTTACAAAAATTAACAAAGTAAATGTAACTTAATAAAATAATACTATTTTAATGTTTATAGTAGAAGTTTAAATTACAAGACTGACTACTGAAGTTGCTTACTGTTCTTCCATAGTATAGGCTAATACAGAATTTAGTCCTATGTATTTTTTCATTCTTTTGTTCATTTCATAATACTTTTTAACAGATACATATATAAGTGACATATAAGAGGATAAAAAAATTGAATATCAATATACTACTTTAAGAAAATTAAATTTTATTTTAAATAGCTTAACATATTTCTATAGTTTAATAATAATCAAATAACAGCTACTAAATTTATATGAAAGACAAAAATCATACTCTCTATAGAATGCTTACTTAGAATAGGAACAATTTGGGAGATACAAATTTTTGATTTCATTTTTTTTCTTTTAGAATGATTTCCTCATACGTGTAAAATTAATTTCTGCAGTGTAGAGCCTATGATCTAGGATGTTTGCCCATATTTGTTCCCTACCTATGAAACTTTATTTCCTGGATGATTAATTACTTAAAAATGAAACCACATTTGCAGAACTATCACTCTTTATGTGCACAAATAAAAACAGGCCTTGGATATCTATTAACATAAGGAAGTTTTCTTTTATCTTTGTCTTATCCTTTTTTTAGTATAGAAAAAAACGATGATATAATCGAGTTTATCATCAGCCTGAATCAACTTACAGGTGGATATTAATGATGAAAAGTAACGTATTACAGAGTTCTTTGTGTTACATTACTTTAATGCACAAAATAAATTGCATTTTAGGTTTCAGTTTCAATGGTGTTGATTATGATTTCTGCAAGTAAGCATAACTTTGTTTAGCAACCTGAATTCATAGCAGAAGCCAGACAATTGCTGTCAACTTAAAGCAGCCACTTTAAGTTGAATCTTTCTATTTGCTACTAATATCCTAGCCATCCTTATGTTGATTCTTACATCTCAGCTCTCCGAAAATGAGTGATTACATTTTCACATCCTTTCTCTTTGGCTTTATAGAATGAACTGAATTACTTAATAGGTCTTATTCTGCCCTTTAAATTCCAGGTCTGAATTTTCTGCTGAACTATCTTAAAGTCTCAAAAATAAATTCTCAATGAAGTCATAGCATACATTTATCTCTCACCATTTATACAAATGTCACAATGCCCTATTATATAAAGTTAATTCAGAACATAATGTTACATAGTGTCTTACCCTTTAGTTAGCTTTCAACTTCAGTGATTCCTTCTTATCTTCATTATGAATTTCAGAGACATAGACAAATGAATATAAGGGAATTAACTAATAGAAAAACAATATTTAACTTTATATAGTATGAATAATGAGAAATACGCCATTTAAAAAACAGAACAGGTTTTGATTATGGTTTTATCCCTCCAATAGTACCTTTTCAAAGATAATTAGTCCAGCTTTGTGATAGAAAGCATATAATCAAGTAATAAAGCAAAATCCGACACCAAGTAATGGATTTCTAGAAATAAAATGGTAGCAAGATGAAATCCATAATATTTAACTGCACTACCAAATTATATGTGTCAAGCCATATTTGTATTTCTTAAGTGCTGGTTATATATCTTTGAAATTATGTGGATAAAATATTATCTAAATGACCTGTAAGAAAAAATGATAAAAATAGGTTGCTATAATGGCAAAAAAAATAAAAAACAGAAGGATCATAGACCCTTAGTTGTGGATGTGAACTTAGAAATAATTTCAGCTAGATGCATGACTTTAAAATGGTTAAAATATATCTCAGCAATAGAAATGAAATTGCATAAGTCATAATGTGTACAAACTAGATACAAGGACTCATGTTCTTTATTATATCAGTGAACTAGTAAGCCAGTATCATGCAAGAGAAAGGATCTTTTAGTTTTAATTTTTCAATGCCCTTATATAAGAAAAATATATAAATAGATTGGAAATTTCATCAATTCATTTCAGTTGTTCTTTGCTATAATTAAATAAGACACAAAGTATCACTATAATATGAAAGCTATGTATGTATGCCTTTCATATGTACACATACATATATAACATGAAAGCTATATATATAGCTTTCATGTATATACACACATATGTACATAATTATGTATGTATATTTATATTTGCATGTAGGTATATGTATGTACCTATGTATGTATGTATATGTGTGTATATATATGTTCGTGTATATATTTTGAGACATATATGTACATATATATATACATACGTTGAGACAGAGTCTCACTTTGTCAACCAGGCCAGAGTGCCGTGGCACCATTGTAGCTCACTGCAGCCACAAACTCCTGGGCTCAAGTGATTCCCCCCACCTCAGACTCCAAAGTAGCTGAATCTATAGTCATATGCCACTGTGTCCAATTAATTTTTAAATTTTTAGAAAATTTTGTATAGAGACAAGTTCTTGCTATGCTGTCCAGAGTGGTCATGAACTCGTAGGCTCAAGCAATCTTTCCCCCTTTGTCTCCCAAAAAACAATATTTACACCTATAAATTTTGAAGCAAATTTTTCTGTTCTGTGTTTTATATCCTACGAATATTATTGAGATTAGGCTCAGATTTTGTTTGGATATTTCCATATAAAAGTTGCTCATGCACAAATAAAATTCAAAGGAAAAAAGAAGGAATAGTAATTAGACATGAGAATAAAATTTGGCAGTGGCAATATTTTCTTTTTGTAGAACTAGAAGAATTAAACAGAATGTATAAAGTGTATAGAAAAGAAAGATGAGTGATTGCACTTCCAATTGAAACTATAATTTTTACAATATTTACACAACACACAACTAAATGTTTCCAAGTATCACTGTGTTTTCAAGGTAAAAGAGCATCTTTTTGAATTAGGTAATTTGTACGCATCTCCACTCTTTCAGGTTACTAGTATGGAATTCTCTTAATAATGTCCACCTGGTTAGAGTATAAGCTGAAAGCCTCTTTTCATCGGTGATCTCCCACACTGATGATGTTGTGTTAATCTCCACTCTGCAACTTCTATACACAGATTGAAGAAAAAAATCTGTGCTAACTTAAAGGGAGAAAGTAACAGCAAGATTTCATTTTCTAACTTTCTCCACAACCTCAAGTTATTGGCGTTATATATTTTTTTACATACAGAAAGTGCTGAAATATCATCTGACTTAAAAAATAAAACAAACCAGCACCTCATTTAAACTAGAAAAACAACTGGACTACAGCACTGAACAACAATAGTGAATTGTATTATCTGTGGACTAGCCATTTGAAAGGAGATTCTAGAAAGTAATTTGGATGGCAAAAGCAAGATATAAATTCTACACGTATTTATTGAGTAGTTATTATGTACACCTCTTTGTTCTAGGCCCTAGACTTACAGAGGTGAACAAAACAGATACGGTCTCACTTTCCCCTCAGCTGGAGAGATTATTCCAAGTAAAACTATATAATGATTAACTTCACACCTGTGGTACGTGTTCTGAAAGACAAAGAGTGCTATAAGATTGTCAAAGAGAGAAAAGTGGACACTTTTGGGAAGTCAGAACCAGTATGTAAATGTGGCTGACATCTGTTAAGGTGAAGATGAGTTTACAATAAGGAGTTAAAAAGAAAAAAAGAAATATGAGAGAGTAAGAGGACGTAGAGGAGAGAGGATTTTAGAACAAATAATAAAAACTTTTTTCTATGCTTACTTATGAGTATAAATTATGTCTCATTTAGTAGTGTTAAATAAAACACTTATATATTTAATTTTTGTTCAGCCCCAAGCTAGATACCATCTCAAAATCCAGTTTTTCAGGTCTGGTCCAGTCACTACGTACGTAGCCAACTTGCATTTGAGGTCAGTAACAAATTGCTTTAAAGTTGTTCTCCTTGTTGATGCCTGAGCTACCACAAATAACAAATCCTATTTTAAACGTGTATTTTAAAGGATCAAAATCAGTCAGCATTATTAGCTTTCAAGAAAGAGTAAAATATGAAAAGTAGAATGCCTTATATGATTCTTTTAGCAAGTAATGCTTTATGTTGAATCTGTTCACTATTGACAGGTAAAAAAGAATAGTTAATCAATTTGAAGAAGAAAAAAATCAGTTGACCCTATTCTAGAATTTCTTCATTCCTGCCTCATAAATTATTTGAGTAAAAATTCACTAGCTTGAAGTTGGTGACTACCTTTGACATGATTTCAAGCTCCTTTGAAAGCTTTGTCTATAAAGTCATTTAAAATAATACACTTTTATGATTTTTGACAGAAATGCCATTGAAGTCTTCCTGTCTATTCCAAAAAGAATGTCTAGAAGATAGGAATTATCTTTCCTCATCCAAAAGACACAAGGCCTTTAAGTCTTCAGATAAGACAGAAGATGTAGAATCTATGTGCTTTTTTGGATTTGTAGTAATCTATTTGAAGAGATGGAATAAAACAATTTTTATTTTATCCTAATGAACATTCCAAGAAAAAAATATTTTCATACAATTTTTTCAATTATTTTTAAAGACACACAAACCAAAGTTTTGCTGGATTCCTATCTTGTTGGGCATTTATGGTTTTAGATGTTAATAATGTGCTTACTCTTGCTTTTACTTTTTGTTATTGTTTTACTTTTATATTTATTGATACAAAAAGTTGGCTAAGTTTAAATCAGGTCTAGACTTATTGATTGCAACTTGACATTTAATTGTATATTCTGTTATATAGTAATAACAGAAAAAGCATTCTGAGATGTTTGCATGAAGGGTGTCATGCATGGCAAACATAAATGATGGATGGATTATGTACTAGGTTTTTAAAAGTATTAGCTAACCTACTTACTAAACCACTTAAAAATATTTTTTAAAAATCTTGGGTTCCAGTGAGACAAGAAAGAATGGAGGGGAACAGATGCTGCATTGATTATTTTTAAAAGTTAAAAACAGTGATCTCAAATAACTTGCAAAAATGACACCAGTACTTAATAAAATAATGCAACAAATATTCAAAGAAGAAATGTTAAGTCCAGAGGCAATGAAATCAAGAACAATATGAAAGATGATTTTTCAGGTGAAAATTATGACAGGTTATCAATATTCATTCCCAGTAGAATTTTATAAAAATAGCTAACAAGTAGAAGAAAGAAAAACAGTGTGTATGTGCATACAATACTCAGTTAATAAATTAGGTCTACAAAGAACTATGATTTTATTAAGTTTTCTCAAAGTCACATTCATGTACAACTACTCTTATGCTAACCTGATTTTTTTGTTTATATTCTCAGTTTTAATTCTTATTGGCCCCAGTGTACTTGAAATCTCACTAGTAAAGCTGGAATTATTGAAAGAAAACATATAAAAAAAGGACATATGCAGAACAATATTAAATTTCACTATGGGTTTCTAAAGGCAAACACTTGTCTATATAATAAAGGGCTATGGAATGTAATGATATTAGTATAAATTTTGGAGATCTGAGTTAAGTTTTGGCCCCTCTAATATTCTAGATTTATAGACATAAACAATCTGGATATTTTTTCTTAAATTATATCTTCATTTTTCTTAAATTATTTCTTAAATTTTTCTTAAATTATTTCTTAGTTTCTTCATATAAAGGTATTATACTACTGTATTAGTCCATTTTCATACTACTATGAAGAATTACTCAAGACTGAGTAATTTATAAAGAAAAAAGAGGTTTAATGACCTCACAGTTCCACATGGCTGGGGAGGCTTCACAATCATGGTAGAAGACAAAGGAGAAGCAAAACATGTCTTACATGGTGGCAGGCAAGAGGGCATGTGCAGGGCAACTTCCCCTTATAAAGCCATCTGATTTCATGAGACTTATTCACTATCAGTGAAACAGCACAGGAGAAAAAAAACCACCCTGTGATTCAATTACCTCCCACTGGGTTCCTCAGTGACACATGGGCATTATGGGAGTTACAATTCAAGATGAGATTTGAGTGGGGACACAGGGAAATTTATATAAAATATTCTTTTCACCTTCACGAGCATTATAGTTATTACATATGAAATATCTAAATTATAATAGACACTATAGTTTGTAGTTTAGTTGATTGTAGACATTTTATGACCTTAAATAGCATTGTAGAGTAACAAATATTAGGGAAGAACCAACTTAAGTCTAGGTACTTGGCCGAGCAATAGTTAGAGAAGGAGCTTTGGGTTCTGATCTAATAGAGATATGACCTAGTTGAGTATTAAAACATAAAATTGCAACAATAACAACTCAAAACACATTAAATGTATAATTTTAAAGAGCAATAAAAGCTATGAAAAGAAAGAACAGATGTTGAGCTGAGCTTTCATTGATTCTGAATATCCTTGTGTGAGTACCATTTTTAAGCTCATGATTCTTTATTCACTATCAACTACTTTTCTACAGGTTCTGGCTATTTGGTCTTTATAAGATAATCCAGCCTTAGGCTAGCCCCATCTTCCACACAGTCTTGCTTCTAATAATGCTGGGACCCAGGTGCCCCAAGGGGTAGGCAGACTGGCCTTGTCCTCACTTACAAGTATCACTTGACATTAAAATTTTCCCTGATCTCCTTATTTAAAATAGAAACTAGGTACTCACCAATTCATCATTCTCAATTTTTATCTTATTTAACATTAAGTTACTTTTTAATTTAATATGCTCCCTCTCATTAAATGCAAACTTAAGGAAATTGAAGAAAGTGCAAAAGTTCTAAGATACTTATGTAGTGATTGGGAGCTATAAAGGTAAGTGGGACTCAGCATATCCAGGCTGCATAAACCACAAGAGAGAGTTTACTTTCACCCTGAGGGTAATGGAAGCCAGAGTCACTAAAATGCAAATAACATTACCATATTTGCATTTTAGTGACAATATAAATCCGTCCTAAACTATCTACCAATTAGTCTCATCGATACATTGCTCTAAATTCCTTTTTTTTTGTTGTTGTTTTGAGACTGGGGTCTCGTTCTGTCACCCAGGCTGGAGACCAGTGGTGTGATCTCCACCCACTGTAGCCTCCGCCTTCCTGGTTCAAGTGATTCTCCTCAGCCTCCTGAGTAGCTGGGATTATAGATGTCTGCCACCATGCCCAGCTAATTTTTGTATTTTTAGTAGAGATGGGGTTTCGCCATGTTGGCCAGGGAGGTCTCAAACTCCTGACCTCGGGTGATCCATCTGCGTCAGCCTCCCAAAGTGCTGGAAATACAGGCGTGAGCCACTGCACCCGGGCCCCTAAATTCCTTTTTAATATTCTTCCTATTTTTGAACTCGCGTGCTTTTTGCTATACCCACAGGAATCCCAGTTCAATGTAAACAAACTGCACGGCCAACCTTCACATCTTCACTTTGGGAAGTGGGCAGTTCTTCCCCACAGGAAAAAAAAATTGTTTAGCATTCTCTAGTGGAGGGCTTTCTGGAACCTCAGTACCTCTGCGAAGAGCAGGGACTGTATTATCCAACCACTCCACTGCTTCCCCTTTATAATCACTCTTCTTGCCCTCAGTTAAATACACTCTTGTCTCTTCCTTTGAGACTTCTGCAAACTGCCACAGCACTCCTTATCTCCATGCTGCTGTCTCTTCACTTCAAGGGGACTTCCTTGATACTCTTTTTGTTAATTGAGGATATGGCACCTGATTCATAAGAAATCATTGAATCTTATTACAAATCTAGAAGGGCTCCATGTTTATGCAGAAAGCTTCTCCAACCTCATTGTCAAAGTGATTTTTATAAAATGTAAATTAGAACATGTCAAACTGTTCCTTAGAATTTTTCATGGTCTTTTTTTCCCCTTCTAAATTTAAAAATATCATACTGTTTAGCCTATAACAGTAATTGTCAACCAAGGGTAATTTTGCGTCCTATGAGACATCTGGCAATAGGTGGGGACATTTTTGATAGTCACAACTGGAAAGGAGCTACAGTTATCCAGTAAGAAGGGGCTGGGATACTGTGAAACATCCTAAATTACACAAAGTGGTCCCCTACAACAAGTCATTATCTCGTCTAACACATCAATAGTGCTGAGGGTGAGCATTCTTGACCTAAAAGTTTTCAATGATTTGGAAGCTGTCTATAAATTCAATAGAATCTTTATTATTCTTCTTACTTACTACATTTGAGCCATGACAGCCTCCTTGCTGTTTTTTTATTTTGCCTAATGTTGTTCTATCTAAAGGGCCTTACTCATTATTGTTGCCTCAGTTTCTCATGTCCCTTTTCAAAATGCAGAGAGGCAGAGAAGCCACTGTGGGGAGTACACGAATGGCATGAATGAGTCAGACCTCAATTGTGAAGCTAGAGAGCTAAGGAGGCCAAGGGGACCTCAAGGCCTTATTAGGTATTTTCAGGAGTTGAGATTTTCCCCAAAGAACAGAAGAAGCCAGTGATCAAAGATAAGCAAGGAAACAGTATGTAGAAATTTCTGTTTTAATATGATAATAATGTTAGCAAGAGGAAGTATTTATAGATTATATTTCAAGAGTCATGATTTAGGCATTTTCATACAGATTTTATCTTATGTAACTTGCCAATAGGTTCACAATAAAGTGAATATCATTATTCATATTTACACATAAGAAAACACATTGAAGTGAGTAACCTCATCTCCCAGAGTCTCACAAGCTCACAAGTTGGACAGGCAGGATTCAACTGTAAAAGTATTCTGATTCCAGATTTAGTGCTCTTGCTATCTTGCTACAGAACAGAGAGGAGAAAAATTGAGACAGGTGACAAGATAACGATTATATGTAATGGTCAGGGCTGGGGGCAGATTGGAGGCATTGAAGATGTAATCTAACATGTCAATAGTGCTGAGGGTGAGAATTCTGGTGATTGAAAGAATTAGGTGTTCTTGAGAGAGAATTAGAGCATGCAGTTAGGAAGTGGTAACAATGTAAGAATGAAGGGAAGAGAAAAAAATCAACTTGATTTAAGGCTGGGTAATAGGTTATATGGAGTTATCAATTTTTCTTTCTTTTTTTTTTTTTTTAGAAAAGGAGAAAGAAAAAAAGAAACAGCAAAAGAAAGAAAAACAAGAATGAAAGAGAGTAAGAAAGAGGACGAGAAAGAGGGAGAGAGATTGGGATTCTTGTTTTATTGCCCAGGCTAGAATGCAGTCTAAAAATGGGTATTAAAAATCTCTTTTATGCCAATAATTATGCTTAACAATGGAGACAGGAAGGAATAGGGGATGAAAATAACAAATAAGCAGACAACCAATATTTTATTTAAACCTTTGAAATGCTATGCAATTGCTGAGGAGTGATTTACTTCTAATTATGTGGTCACTTTTAAAATAGGTATAATGCGATA
>CAUYQU010000351.1:0-28275 GCA_963574635.1 Cheracebus regulus
TCCCCACAGAGCTGGGCCTTCCCGGGTTCAGCTGTGCTTTCTCCGTCCTCAGCGCTTCCAATTGCTGTTCTCCTTGTGGGGATGGGACCGGCCGAGCCCGACTAAAAGGGCAACCAGTCCCGTACACTCCGCACCGAGAAGTGCCGCGCCGGCCAAAAGAGTCGTGCTGGCGACCCGTGTGGCTCCTTCGCCAGGAATCTCCCAGTCTGTGGGCATCAAAAATTCGTCTGCAACTGCAGCATCCACTCGCTCTCTGCGCTTTCACTGGGAGCCACAATCCTGAGCTGCTGCTACGCGGCCATCTTGGATCTCTCTCCGCCCGGTGGTGAAGTTTTTCTGTTTCTTAGTTTTCCTTTGGCGGACGCCCCTTCTCCACAGAGGCGGACCTTCCTGGGTTCGCTGTGCTTGCTGTGAAATTCTCAGTCCTCAGCGCTTCCAATTGCTGTTTTCCTTGTGGGGGTGGGACCAGCCGAGCCCGTCCGTCCCGTACACTCCGCACCGGGAAGCGCCGCGCTGGAGCGCCGGCAAAACAGCCGCGCCGGCCAAACGAGTCGCGCTGGCGACCCGTGTGGCTCCTCTGCCAGGAATCTCCCGGTCTGTGGGCAACAAAAATTCATCGGAAAGTGCAGCGTCCACTCGTTCTCTGCGCTTTCACTGGGAGCTACATTCCTGAGCTGTTGCTAATCGGCCATCTTGGATCTCTCCCCTCCACTTTTGTATTTTTAATAGAGATGGGGTTTCACCATGTTGGCCAGGCTGGTCTCCAACTCTTTGCCTCAAGTGATCCACCCACCTTGACATCCCAAAGTGCTGGGATGAGAGGTATGAACCACCATGCCCAGCCAAGACAAATTATTTTTAAAGGTTGAACTTTTCCAGGCTTTACCTAACTCTTGAATTTCTGAAGCTTACCAAGAAACTGATGCAACAGAATGCTGCCATTCACAGACCTGACAGTATTTTTTCATTCAGATTAGGGTTCCATACTAGGACTGCTGCCCTAGCCTCTCACTCTACTTAGCAACAAGGTTCAAAAGGCAGTTTCCATTGCAGTTACATCTCTAGGTTCATGTTCACTCATTCTCTGAGGTATGTGTCCTCATTTTCTTTTGTGCTTGCAGAAGCACTTGAGAATTGTTTTATCTTCAAACCAGAATTTTTAGTTGCTTCTTAATAGAATGAACAAATCAGATTTCTAGCCTACTATGTTGCCAGAAACAGAATTTGCAAATCAGTTTCTCTAATTTTTTATTGATCATATTTAATCATTACATCTATCTAAATTGTTCTACTTCCTTTGGGCACAGGGTGATATTTCATTTCCCTATCAGCTGGAGATTGGCAATCGACTTTGGCCAATAAAATATGAAAGTGTTGTACATCTCTTTGATCAAGAAGCTTTAAGAACCAATGTACAAAGTCACAATTTCCCCTTTCCCACGTTGGCAACTGTAGACACAACTGACAAAGGCTCCTTCATCTTGAGTGTCTAAGTAACTATAATAAACAGAGCCCCTTAAAGTGATCTATATTGGAATATAATGTAATTGAGAAGTTAACTTTTGTTGTATGAAGCCACTAAGACTTTGTAGTTTGTTACTGTAGCATCACCTAATCTATACTGACTGATACACAGGAGTCCACTGGGTTACTGTTGACACTAGTAGGGTCATTCATTCAGTCAGTCAGTGAACAAATAAGTATCTTCCAGCTGCCACTCAGTTTTCTAGACTCTAAGAAACAATAGTGAAGGAGAGACAAACATAAATGTAGAGAATAAATGAGAAACTCTTCTGATTCTTTGACCCGTAGCCTAACCCATTGACAGGCAAGGTCGTGAGAATGGAGATCCTGAAATAGCTGGTTCCCATTTCTATTCTTACAGCATGCCCACTGAGACATTTGGAAAGCGTAATATCAACTCTAAAAAAAAACTAATTTTATTCATTAAGAAAATTAAATTAAATGTTATACTCTTAGAAAAAGAAGTGTTCAGAAACACATCTTTGGGTGGGAACTTAGGGAGGTTAAAAATTATCATTCTAGTTTAAAGTAGTTGTAAATAACTGTCCAAAGAAAGAATAGAAGCTAAACATTTTTCAACCAGTGCTTCTGGGGTTGTTAGCATGTAAAATAAGGATAAAGTGATATGGAGATGTTGAGAAAAACTGGTTTTAATAACTAATCTTTTTGGTGTCCATGGTCTCTCATGGTCTCAATCAAGCTCTCGATTTGGGAAATATCTGAGAGAAATGCAAACAGCTGTAAATAACAGAAAACCCTATAAACAGCAGTTTAACAAGAAAATGATTTTCTCCTGTAGCAAGAAACTCAGAAATAGCTGGACCAAAGCCAGCACAGACTGTCAAGAGTGTTATTAAGGAAGTGATTTCCGTTTTTTTACCTGCTCTGTCATCTTTCTCATGTGTTTTTGTTTGTTTGTTTTATTGTTGTTTGTTTGTTTTAGTCCTCAGGGATACAAGATTGAGAATGTACCTTTGGCCACTATGTCCATGTTCCAGAAAAACAGAAAGGCAGAAAAGTAAAAAGTCTAATTCTTGTAAGGTTTTTTTTTTAACAATTATTCTCCCAGATATTTTCATTTCATCTTATTAGCCAGAATTGGTCACATGACTACTTTTATTTGTCAGGAAATCTGGAGAGGTGAGTATTTTATCTATGTACATGCCTGCCCTGAAAAAAGTAACAGTTCTCTTTAGAAGAAAGAAAAAGAGAATATGTATTGTATAAATAAATAGTCACAGGAAGAATGGGTAAAAAAAGAGAGAGAGAGAGAGAGACAGCAAAGGACAAACCCCCAAGCAATGAGAACAGTTAAAGGATGGGCAAAGATCGATGGGCTCAAGGCACACATTTTATTTTCTATTGTGTGGTTTTTAATCAGCTTTTATTATTTGAAAGCACTTTTTAATTCCCGTACATTTCCAAAGTCCAGGGCTAAATTGAGACTATTAGAGCAAGCTAAAAGAATATCCAAAAAAAGACATAGGCTTTTTTTCTGAGACAGAGTCTCACTCATCTAGGAGGCTAGAGTGCACTGGTGTGATCCTGGCTCACTGCAACCTCCACCTCCTGGATTCAAGAGATTCTCTGCCTCAGCCTCCCAAGTAGCTGGGACTACAGGCACACACTACAGGCCCAGCTAATTTTTGTATTTTTTTGTAGAGATGGGGTTTCGCCATCTTGGCCAGGCTGGTCTCCAACTCCTGGCCTCAAGTTATCCACCTGCCTTGGCCTTCCAAAGTGCTGGGATTACAGTTGTGAGCCACCATGCCCAGCCAAATACATAGGCTTCTTGTTACTAACTCAATCTATTGAATCATAGATAACTCACAGCTAGTGCACTCGCAAATCAAAGCAGACTGGGTGTACTAAACTATACCTTAAAGCATTATGCTAGTCATTGGGGATAATGGCACCAAGGTTAGTTCCATGCTTTCAAAGAATGTGTATTCTAGCCTCCAGATTTAAAAAATGTGGTACATATACACCATGGAATACTATGCAACCATAAAAAAAAACAAGATCATGTCCTTTGTAGGGACATGGATGGAGCTGGAAGCCATTATCCTCAGCAAGCTAACACAGAAACAGAAAACCAAATACTACATGTTCTCATCTATATGTGGGAGCCAAACAATGAGAACACATGGACACAGGGAGGGGAACATCACACACTGGGGCCTGTTGTGGGGACGGGGGGAGGGAGAGCATCAGGATAAACAGCTAATGAATGCGGGGCTTAATACCTAGGTGATGGCTTGATAGGTGCAGCAAACCACCGTAGCACACATTTACCAATGTAACTAACCTGCACATCCTATGTATGTATCCCAGAACTTTAAATTAAATTTTTAAAAAACTTTAATTTAAAAAAAAAAAAAACTTGTACTCTAGCTCAAAAGGGAAGTGTAGAAACTAAACAACTAATACAAAGCAGAGTGATAATGGCTATAGCCGATGTGATTTTGTCGTAATACTGAAGAAAGCAACCAGTTGCCTGGGGACATAGGAGTAGACTTCATCAAGAAAGGAACTCTTGAAATGGATCTTGAAAGTAAAGTAGAAATTAGCTGGGTCCTGAGGCACTCCAGGAACAAAAAATAGCTTTTGTAGGGTATGAAAACAACGACAATGCTTGATATGCTTTGATCATGGGGAAAGTGATTAGAAAGAAAGCAAAGAGAGTTGAGGCTAGAGAAGTGGAGTGGGGCCACATCATAACTGATCTTATAGATATATGTCTATATATATGCCAGAAACAGAGACTCAAAAAGCCACAAAACTTTGAGCTGTTTTTGTTCCCAAAGAGTACATAAGCCCCAAGTTGAGATAAAGAGTAAGTAGAAATGGAAAACACACCTTCATGGGGTTCAGGACTGAGGGCCCGTTCAAAATGGGGAGGGGAGAAAGGTCCAGCAGTGGAGAAAAAAGGACTTAGTGATGAGTTATTCTTCAACGTGGGATACACACATTGATGCTCTGCCTGTGCAGATGAGCCATCCAGTAACACTGGACCTCCTGATGAAGTGCCTCCTGAAGAGAGAGTATGTCTTAATGTGTGGGAAACTTGGACATCCTACGTGGAAATGGACACTTAAGGGAAACAGTCTGCCCTCTAACAATTGTGTAACTGAATGGAACCAATTGGGAATTTCTATCTTTGGGATGCAGAAAACACACCACAACTGTCATGCATGTCATGACAAGAGATTGAACTTATTCCCAGTTCTCAAACTTTGTATCAGTCACTCCCATACATGATGTTTTATGTGAAAGGCATTGCTAAAAATGGCTGCTCCAGGCTGAGCCGTGGTGTACACTTGTAATCCCAACACTTTGGGAAGCCAAGGCAGGTGGATCACTTGAGCCCAGGAATTTGAGACCAGCGTGGGCAACATGAGGAGATTCCCCTCATCTCTACAAAAAGCACGAAAAATTAGCTAGGCGTGGTGTGGTGGTGCACATCTGTAGTCTCAGCTACTCAGGAGGCTGAGGCGGGAGGATCACTTGAGACTGAAAGGCAGAGGTTGCAGGTCACAGTGAGCGGTGACCCGGCCACTCTAGCCTGGATGACAAGACACTGTCTCAAAAAAAAAAAAAAAGGCTGACCTCACAGAACTAATGTATGGTGATGAAAATCAGAATAGTGGTTATCCTTGGGAGTAGGTAGTGCCTGAGAGTCTGATGGTATTGAAAATGGTCTGTATTTTTATCTGGATGGTGGGAAGATGGATGTATATGTACTTTAAAATGTTCGTTCAGGCCGGGCGCAGCAGCTCAGGCCTGTAATCCCAGCACTTTGGAAGTCTGAGGTGGGCAGATCACCTGATGTCAGGAGTTTGAGACCAGCCTGACCAACACGGCGAAACCCTGTCTCTACTAAAATTACAAAAATTAGTCGGGTGTGGTGGCAGGCGGCTGTAATCCCAGCTAGCTGGGAGGCCGAAGCAGAAGACTCGCTTGAACCCAGGAGGCAGAGGCTGCAGTGAGTCAACATCACACCACTGCACTCTAGCCTGGGCGACAAGAGCAAAACTCCCTCTCAAAAAAAAGTGTTTGTTCAAAGAGGCCGTGTGGCTCACACTCATAATCTCAACACTATGGGGAGCCAAGGCAGGAGGATTGCTTGAGGCCAGTATTTTGAGACCAGCCTAGACAACATAGCAAGACCCTATCCTACAAATATCCTATAGAAATTTCCTATCTCTACAGAAATTTTTGAAAATTAGCCAGGTGTGTTGTCTCAAGCCTGTAGTCCCAGCTACTCAGGAGGATTAGGTTGAAGGATCACTTGAGCCCAGGAGTCAAGGCTGCAGTGAGCCGTGATCATACCAGTGTCTCTAGCCTAGGCAACAGAGTGAGACCCTCAACTCAAAGAAAAAAAAGTTTGCTTAAGAGGCACAGACTTTATATAAACTATACTTCAATTTAAAAAGAGCTAGCCCAGTATTTCCTTTTATTCAACCACAACCTGCTTAGACCTGGGTTATCCACATTCCTCTCTTTCTCCCCCACAAAGAATCAAACTCATAGATTCAACATTCCAATGCCAGCTAGTACAATTGCAAAGTCACAGGGAAACAGAAACACAAATACATTTAGCTGGCAGGAAGATCAAAGAAAAGTAAATAATGAACTATGGTTTCATCAAACATTTACAGAACAGCACAGGGCAGAAGAAAATAGCCAATAATCAAGATATACATTTGAATAATACTTGTTTTAGAGCAATTTAATTTCAAATTTACAACCAGTTTTAAGTCTTGTATTTAAATCTAACATTTTTAAGAGATTATAATAGACCTTCGGTTAATTATGGTTTTAGAAACTATAATCTTTCAAAGCTTTCAAAAAATGTTTTTGAAAATTAAAAAAAAAGAACTCTTTCCTTTTTGAGATTTCTATATTTGCATTGCCCTACAATTCACTGACCTATATGGTATCAAAGCAGCTGCCAAGCACTATGGTAGTACAACAAAAATAATTTGAATTGCTTTTCACACTAATTTTTTTTTCTCTGCATGTGTGAGGGACTTTCCCATTTTCAGACAGAAGTTGTAGAGAATTGCTTTCCTTAGTTCTGGCCCTCTGCTGGTTTTGGTCACAAATACAACACTCCCCAGTACCTCATCGCTACCCCCTTACCTCTCAACAGAAGTAATTTTTGGCAGGAGGATAAAGAGCAAAGTAAAGTCATAGGCCAAGGATGGCCAAAGTCAATGAACTCTCGGGCAAACCCACTAAGCTCCCTCCTGCCACAAGCCAAAATTTGAGGGGTGTGGGATAAGCAAAGTAACAAAAACAGACTGCCACAAGGAGGGCCACTGGTAGGAAGGAGCTTCCTCAAACTCACCGCCGAGCACCAGGCTGCCCCATCAGCAATAGTTTCTTCAGTAGGGATTCTATTGATTTTGAGCTCGTAGTAATACGAGGCCAAGAAATAATCAGACATCAAAGAGAAGAAAGAACTTGATAGTATTAATAGCAATTATTCCCAATTTGATTAATTTGTCTCTTCTTGAGAAAAAATTACAAAGACAATTCAGAATTTACTCTAGCCCTACTAAAATACATCTGTCGGGAACTGTTTCCTTTACCTATGAATCAAAAACTTATTATTTTCTAAACTTTTAACATCTCACCATTTTTGTAAAGGGCTACTTTAAATCCTTTAGAATGAGACAGCCATGTTAGCACGGAAAGGGAGTGCACCTCGAACCAGAATATCGAATTTGGAAGTCATAGCTTTGTCACTTATTAGATATTAAATGGGGAATAATACCTAGCTTCACAAAGCTGTTATAAGGAATAATGATGTTTTGTAGCCTGTAACAGTCTATACAAACCTAAGTTATGAGAGAAGCTGTATCACTGATTAGAAAGATCAGAGGCTTTGGATCCAGAGAGCTCCTGGTTCAAATCTCAGCATTATCACTTTGATCAAGTTAAGTCCTTTGACCCTCAATTGCCACATCTGCACTGCTGCAAAGATTAAATATTAACATCTATAAAAGCCCAGTCACTTAACAGACATCCAGTAAATGATAGCTATTATTTTGAGGGCTTCTTTCTTCCATTTATTAATAGTTATTTTTCATTCATTCATGCATTCAAGAAATATTTATTGAGCTGTGTTAGATATTTATTGTACTGTATTAGAGTATAATGAAAGGCATATACAACTCCTGTCTTTGTGGAGTGATCATCTAGTAGGGGACACAAACATATAAATAGGCAATTGCAATATGATTTTATATGTATTAAAAACCATAATTACTTTTGCACCAACCCAGTATAATAGGAAAAGTATATATGGTCCTATGAGAACCCGGAGGAGAGACACTTCATTCAGACTTAAGTCAGTACCACCGAGAAAGCGACATTGAACTGATGATTGAAAGATGAACAGGAATTGTCAAGTGAGGGGGAGGGTGTAAGGGCAATTTTTTTAGACAAAGACACGCACAAAGGCCCAGAAGCAAGAGAGATCATGTTAGTCAAAGATTATCTCAAAATATCCAGCAACACGTATCCTTTGTTCTGGGATTTGAATACATATACTGTCAAATAGATCTTTCTTTTTTCTGTCCATTTACATCATGTCTTTCAGCCTTTCATCTGACAAATAGCAATTGAAGAAAATATATTTTCATCTTCAGCCAAAATCATACCATTATCAAGTATAAAGTCCATTTACCAATTGCCATTATCAAGTATAAATTTCTCACTATAGGGCCCAATAATTCACAACACATGTTCTTATTTCAGTCTGGTGATACTCCAAGAAGAGCATCAGACTGGATGGCGATGGATAAATACCCCGCTACCCTTCATTAACTTAACAGCACAATCAAAAACAAAATAAAATGGATGACGTAAAACAGTATATGGTTAAATGTTACTTGAATGGCTGAACAATAAATATAATAGAAATTTAGACGAGGATGGATCATGACAAAATCTTATAAATGCCACTGTAGCTTGGGAGTTTTTATATCATTCAGTGAGGCATATGACCTTACTATGTACAGATAACTTTGTTCAGTCATTCAAAAAATATTCAAAGCCTAACTATTATATTTTAGACAACAGGGACAGAGATAAAGATCCTACCCATATAAATCTTATATTTTTGTTGACAGAAGAGGAAGGAAGAAACCGAAAAACAAGTTAACACCTTACATGCATATCTTACTGAATCTTCAAAGCAACTCTATGAGGTAGAATTTTCACCCTCATTTTATACAAGAGACTAAAGGATGTTAAATAACTTGTCTAAAATTAGAGAGCTAGCAAGTGACACAATGCAAATTTTAACCTGTTATCTTTGCATTTCTTACAGAAAGATTCTCATACCTAATTTAACCTCAAATTAAATCACAAATTTAATTGTATTTTAGTTTCTATCAGACGCTAAAGCCATTCCACCCCCTGCTGAAATTTTCCATGTCCACGAACCACAGAGGTTGCTGGAGGCTTTCCTAACACATGACCCATCCTGAAATTGTGTGCCCAGGATTTAGCCAAGTGGTTCTCACTTTTTCCTTCCCCTTAGATAGGTACTGACATTTCTTACTCCTATGATGTTCTTCCTTCCACCTGCATTGCTTTTAATTTTTATTTTGGTTTCCATTTCAAATTATTACTATGGGTTCCATTTTATCCAATTCCCTCCTCTACTTTTAACATCTACAACAAATTCCTTGTTCATTTTCCTAATTCTCCAAAACAGTTATTGATTAATAATATTATATTCCCCTTCAAAGGCATGACTCCAATGGGCTCTGCAGCAACTGTGGAATATTAAAAGGATTGCCATATTTGGAACGATACATATTAACAATAGCTCTACCACTAAGCAGTTAAGAGCATTGCACTTTTCTTTTCTTTTTTTTATTTTTATTTTTAGTGACGGGGTTTCTCCATGTTGGTCAGGCTGGTCTCAAACTCCTGACCTCGGATGATCTGCCCACCTCGGCCTCCCAAAGTGCTGGGATTACAGGCATGAGCCACCTCGCCCAGCCTAATACTGCAAGTTACAAAAAATGGTACCTATGAAGAATTGCGGTTCAGAAAAGCTGAAATACTTGCTCAAAGCAAGTAAATATCATAAATCTGGGTCTGGCTTCCTACTATACCATACATATTGCCTCTCTAAAATTATAGAAATCAAAGAAATGAGGATTTGAAAGAGCCCTGTAGAACTTATTTTTTTAATGTTTTGATTTTAATTTTGTGGGTACCTAGTGTATATATTTACGGAGTACCTGAGATGTTCTGATACAGACATTCAATGTGTAATAATCAACTTTTTACAAGATGCCTCCCAGTGTAGGCATCGTGTCTGCAGAATCCTTCCCAGGGATCCAGTCTCTGATTGAAATCGTGGCTTTATTGCATACCAACTGTGACCTCTGTGAGCCTCGGTTTTCTTACCTATAAAAGGGAATAGTACTATTTACCTCATAGTGTTACTGTTAGGATTAAATAATAAAGTATGTAAAGGTCCTTTGTAAACAATAAAGCACTTTACAAATGCTCCCTGACCTTTCTTTACAAGCAGGTTAGACCTGTTCTGTTTTAAAATAAATTATTTTTAGATTTAAATCATTCTGGTAGATACTCCTTTACATAATATGTCACTGATTTCACAATCACAAATTTAAATAGAGCCCTATATTAATACATTTTTCTAGTAGCAAAATTGTTTTACACTACTACTACACATAAGACTAAGCTTACAATACAAGTGTTTCTCAAACTCTTTTGGACAAAAATAATATCAACTTGAAACAGGTATAAAAAAATTAATTTCACCTTAAATATACGGTTATGTAAAATAATTATATAGCTTGAAATAGTCTGGCTTTAAATAAATTTTCTAATATAATTTTATTAGAATTTTTGCACATAGTAAAAATACCAGGTATGACATATTATTATAATTATTATAGAAAATAAATATTTCCTTTTTGCTTATTAAACATTTGACATTTATTAACACATTTAATAAAATTCTTTAGTTGTGAGAGAATGATATTTTAACAATAGTTAAGAAAAGTTAGTGGAGGAAGCTAGAAGGGTAATAAAATAATACAGGAAAAAGAAAAACTATGTAACACATATAATCTGACTTTTAATGGAGATTTTGGCAAATTACTGTACCCAACAACAGAAATGTTTCAGAACACTTTATAGAAACTACCAATAAAATTGGTTAAATTACATTATTTGTAAAATGCCCACATGTATTCTCATTTATAATGATCCATGGGTATAATACTAAGTCCTTTTATCCAAATAAATAGAAAATTCAATTTCTCTATTAACTTTGTACCTCTTTACCATTGAAATTCATCTAACTTAGTGCAATCATCTTAAAATCTGTCATTTCCAGGATTGCTTCTGTGTGTTCTTCTCTTGGCATTCATATTGTTTCTCTTTTCCAAGGATCTTATTCTAATATACCATAAAAATGTATGAATATATATATATATATATATATATATATTTGTGTGTGTGCACTGTATTTGCATCTTTCTCTAAATTAATATTTCTTTTAATAATGGATGAAAATCAAATCAGGACAGAAGGTTCATCGCTTCCTCACCCCTTATTAAGGCAGAAAGGTGAAACATCATGTCTTTTTTTGTGGCATATGCCCACCACACTAAATAAAAACAGTTATTGTTTTACTTACAGTCAATGTCCTTCAAGTTGTCTGTGGTAATATGTTTTTTAAGCACTGTCGTCTGAAAAATCAAAGAAATCCACTTTTCTACCTTCTAAGCTTCTTAGATCTTCTGAATGATGCAGGCTCAAGAGTTGCCAAATGAGATGGGCAAAGGCAGCCAAATAGGACTTCCTAGCCAATCTAAAAATAGCAGGTGGTGGTGGGCAGATACAGCATTTTTCCTTTTCTCTTTGTCTTCCCTCTAAGGGATAGGTACCACAAACATGCCTTGTTGGAAATTAAAACAGTACAAAAAGAATTCTGTTCCCTCGTGCCCTAAGATCTAGAGAAATGATCCATTTAAAAATGTGTACATTTTCAGAAGGAAGATATGAAAGTCAAAGGAGTTATTTTTGCATTTCTTACAGAAAGATTTTCATACCCAATTTCCATTTGTTCTATAAAGAAAACTGACCACAACTTGCTGGAATCAAGAATTGCTTTTGCCTTGTATTTTTCTTTCCTGGAGCTCCTTGAATAATAATTATTAACATTTGTACGTTTTATAGTTGGCAAAGTCCTTTCACAGATTTTATGTTATTGGCTCCTTACAACAGCTTTTGCCTTGAAAAAGTTCTAGCATTACAATTTGAAAAATGAGAAAACTGAGGCTCACAGGTGAAGCTTGCCCAAGGCCCAGATAAATAAGAGGTAGATCTGTCTTTAAATTCCCCATTTATCATATACCCACACACACACACACACACGCACGCACATAGACACACATACTATCTCCCTAAGGATCCCAACATAAACTCCTCCAACATAAAATAGCATTTAAGGATTTATTAACTGACATTTAAATGTTATTAAATAATATTAAATAACATTTAAATATTATTAAATGTTAAGGATTTAACATTTAACGTTTCAGTCCAGGTGTGGTGGCTCACACCTGTAATCCCAAAACTAGGAGGACAAGGCGGGTGAGCCGAGATCATGCCACTTCACTCCAGCCTGGTGACACAGTGAGTGAGACTCCATCTCAAAAAATAAAAAGTATAAAAATATAAAGTTTCAGCTATTGGCCTGGCACAGTGGCTCACACCTATAATCCCAGTACTTTGGGAGGCTGAGGTGGGTGAATCACTTGAGGTCAGGAGTTCGAGACCAGCATGGCCAAAATGGTGAAAGCCCATCTCTACTAAAGCACAGAAAAAATTAGCTGGGCATGGTGGCAGGTACCTGTAGTCCCTTAGACTTGGGAGTCTAAGGCATGAGAATTGCTTAAACCCAGGAGGCAGAGGTTGCAGTAAGCCAAGAAGTTGCCACTGCACTCCAGCCTAAGCCACAAAGTGAGATCCTGTCTCAAGAAAATTAATTAATTAATTTAATTAAATTTAAATAAAATTTTAAAAATTGTTTCAGCTATTGGAGGACGATGCCAAAGGCCCTTAATATGTAATGAATTGTGATTTTGCTGAAACTCAAATTTTAACTTCACACTGTAAGGGTAGGGAGAGGGAGCTAGTAATTTACAGAGTGAGTGTGCTTGCAACTTCTGTATATTAAAACATTGTTGTTATCTGCTAGTCATCTTATATCAGGCAACTTTAAGAAATAATAAAAATTTCCTTAAACAAATATAATCCAAAAAAGAAAAATAACTGCTCCAGCTGATGATAAAAGAATAAAAAGAAAATAAAAGGGGCCAGGAGTGGTGGCTTGAGCCTGTAATCCCAGCATTCTGGGAGGCCGAGGTGGGTAGATCACCTGAGGTCAGGAGTTCAAGACCAGCCTGGCCAACTTGGTAAAACCCCACCTCTATTAAAAATACAAAAAAAAAAAAAATTAGCTGGGTGTGGTGGCACATGCCTGTAAGCCCAGCCACTCGGGAGGCTGAGGCAGGAGAATTGCTTGAACCTGGGAGGCAGAGGTTGCAGTGAGCTGAGATTTTGCCATTGCACACCAGCCTGGCAACAGAGCAAGACTCCATCTAAAGAAGGAAGAAAGGAAGGAAGAATTTTTGGAGAAAATGTTATAACAAATTGTCTTAGAGGTCTTTTGTAAATGTAAAAGTTCTATAAAATGTGAAAATATGAATTTTCTAATCATATTAATTATATAACAATAATTTCTTTAGAGAAATTCATTTTTCAAGATTATTATTCAGTTGAAGAAAAATAAGAAATTGTTATGGACAAGTTTTGCTTGTTTGAAGATGAGGAGCAAAGAAATTCCCAGCTTGGAAGGAAATACTTATGTCTAAGCGGTTTTCTCTCAGTGGTACGGTTACGGGAGTTTTTTTTCTTCTCATATTTCTTGTACTTTTCAAACAATATAGAATCCAGAAATGATGGACATAATTGCATTTAAAAATAACAGACAGAAGAAAATTTTCACAATATACTTTAAGGGAAAAAAGCAGAGAACAAAATTGAATCTATAGCATAATCTCAACTTGGTAAAAAAGAAAAATTAGATGAAGTACATAAAGCTGGAAGACAATAGTCTGCTAGGATAGTGTTATCTCGGCATGAAGGGATCCACAGGGCTATTTTCTTATTTGAACATTTCTGCAATCTCCAAATTGTTTTAATGGGCATATTGGTTTTTGTTTTGCTTTGTTTGAAAAAGTGTCTCACTCTGTCACCCAGGCTGGAGTGCAGTGACATAATCGTAGCTCACTGCAGCTTCAAACTGGCATATTGCATTTTTATAAAGAAAAAACATATTCACATATTTTGTCATTGCCAACTGGAGATCAAGTGGAAGGAAAAAAAATCACCTCAAATTATAAATCAGTGGAAAATATTAATATACCCAAATTCTAATTTATAAAACATTCAATTTTATGTCCATAGAGTTAGGTACAGGTAGCTCTCATATACCATTGAAAAAGGCTTTAATAAATATTGCTAATAATCAAATCTTAGTATAAGAAATCATGTATCATTACATTTCCAGTTTCAAATTTAGGATTTCAGCTTCTGAATGTAAGCAAAATATCTCTAAAGATTACAAATACACACTAATGTAGAAAATAGGTCTATGCATATGTATATATGCACACACAAGAGGATATGTGAAATTCAGTGGTGGTGGGATTTCCAGTAAACTATACTTTCCAGTAAACTATACTTTTTTACTTATATTTTTTCAGACTGTTTAATTTTCTGTATTAAATACTGCACTAGCCCCCATTCAATTGGGAATGCCTCCCCTTGCCTTCATTAGTTTACAATAAAATAGAAATTGCAGGATACCCAGAGATAGAGATGAGTCAAAGGATTTCATTCACTTTCCTTTTAGTCTGTATGAAATAAAGTATTACCCAGGTATTACGTGCACTGCTCCACTGAAGATGGCATTCTTTAACTGTCCAAAGAGTCTTGAGGTGCTGATGGGGTTTTGCCTGCAGCCTACAGCCATGCCCTTGCAAGAACAGCTGAGTAACTGGTTGGGTGAAGGTGGGGTATAGAGTATTCCGCTGCTCTAATCACTTCTCCAGTGCAGGAATATTGAACTTATGATACTACTCATATTCTTTTACCCAAATAAAAGAAGAGTAATTGACTTCTAATTTTTTCAAGAACAGAAAGAGCAATGGCAACTTATAAACAGACTTTGAAGATAATTTATAGCTGTTAATAGTTATCTATTTAATTTATAGATAGTAACACTAATACAAAGTTCTCTTTGTCACAACCCATCTTCTAGGAAGGGGTATAAAGATCTTTTCATACCTTGCTTAAAAGCAATAGATAATAACCATAGCCTATTTATCCCATCTATATCCCAAGAGAAAGGTCTCTTGGTGTTAAGAGTATCAAGCATCAATTTTTCTGAGAGTTTTCCATAACAAATATTTATTATTTTTATAATCTGAAAACAATAAAGCCAGGTTTGTATTTAAAAATTAGTAGGCCATTTAGATTCACAAAGGAAAAATTATAATTTTCTTAAATATTAATGGAGATACTAAAAATATTTATATTGCTCACCATTCAAAAAATAAAAGTACAGAAAATAAAAATAAAGTAGAATGCTAAGAATCTAGAGAGCAATCCATCACCTTTATGTACCTTCAAACTTACTCAAGGGAGAAAGTAATTCCTAGCGACATCGCTATTTCTTCACCAGTCCCTGATATGCAGTAGCAGCTCAATGAATAAATTTCATGGAATGAATAAATTTAACATTAAACGAATTGCCTAATGTTTAATATTTATACCAAAGACATTCTCCCAAGAATCTCAACCACCATTCCAATCCCCCTCCCCAGAGGTAACCACAATAAACAGTTTGGTGAATCTGTTTCTGCACATACACCCTACATATTTTTTAAAAAGAAATATGATCATATTATAGCTACTTCCACTTAAAAAATACAGGGGATATCGTACTATAGTTTTAGCTTATTCATTCTTTTTAATAACTGCACAAACTTACCAATTATCTAGATGTTTTTATCAACAAAGACATTGAGTTAAATAATGGTACTAATAGTAATGGCTAACATTTATCGAGCACTGTTCTACACATTGAAATGGCACAATTTTATAGGTAGGTACTATTATTTATGACTCTCTTATAGATTAAAAAAATTGAAATACTTTACTTGCCCAAGGTTATAATGACTTGCCCAAGGTTAGACGGTAAGAAGCAGGGCCAGGATTCATAGCCAGCATTATGGCTTAGGAACCTGTGTTCTTAATTATCACTGCCTCCATGAAGTTAAAAATACTAACGATAAATTCTAATTTAACAATGATGACTGCTATATACCACATGTAAACATAATAGGACATAATTTTTTAAACTATACCAGAATCTTCTATGCTTAGTAGTGCCTTCAAAGTAACCATACAAAGAAGTAATTTATACTGCGTAAGTACTCAGTTTAGAGTCTGCTATTAGTAAAAAACATTTGATTTAGTAAAAAACCATTAATTTCCTTCAGACATACTTTATAAATGAACAAGAAAATAGGTCTAGGTGCCTTATTGCTATCTTTTTTTAATAACCTGCTTTTTTCAAGTTTGACCGCCCATCTTATTCACTGTACTTGTCACTAAATGATTTGTGGTCATTTAAAAAACCATATCCAGGCCGGGCACGGTGGCCCACACCTGTAATCCCAGCACTTTGGGAGGCTGAGGCAGGCGGATTATCTGAGGTCAGTAGTTTGAGACCAGCCTGGCCAACATGGTAAAATCTCATCTACTAAAAATACAAAAATTAGCCATGCATGGTGGCACACACTTGTAATCCCAGCTACTCGGGTGGCTGAGGTAGGAGAATTGCTTGAGCCTCTGGGGATGGGGGTTGCAGTGAGCCAAGATCATGCCACTGCACTCGAGCCTGGCCAACAGACTGAGACTCCGACTCAAAAAAAATAAAAAATAAAAATAAAAAACCATATCCAGTCACACACACACACACACACACACACACACACACACACACACACGAAAAACCTGAACCACATTTTTAGAATATACGACCCAGACTCAAAACTCAGATCCAATAATGTTTTTGAATAATGGTAGTCTTTGAAATAAACATACAGTCTCTGAAAGTAACTATTCTGAAGAGGACAATATTCAATTGGCAGTTTAAGGTCGTTTTGTTTAAAGTTATTTGCCATACTCTACAAGTTTATTTCATTCATGTATGGTTTTTAAATGTTTTTGTTCCCTCCAAAACTAATGTTGAAAATCCCCAATGCAACAGTGTTGGGAGGTGTGCCCACGGCGTTGGGCACGGGGAGGGGTGTTTAGTAATAAGGACGGAGCCTCATGGCTTGGAGCCTTAATAAAAAGCGTTGGAGAGAGTGGGTTTGCTCTCTGCCACTCTTCTGCCATGTGAGAAAGTATTCCTCCCTTCTAGAGCACATGGAGTTCAAGGCACTATCTTGGAAGTCCTTGACACCAAACCTGCACACGCCTTGACCTTGGCCTTCCCAGCTTCCAAAACAGGGAGAAATAAATTTCTGTTCCTTATAAATTACCTACTCTGTGGTCTTCTGATTAAGCAGCACAAAATGAACTAACTCAATGTACCAATCCAGCACCACTAGTTCATGTCCACCAACAGCAAAATAACATACCATATCGACAATTCGGTTCCCAAGTCAATACTCGCTTTGATAGCTAGTATTGTATAGCATATCAAAACAGTGTGGTGAGCCAGAGTGTAAATTGTTTTTGTTCTTTCTTTCTTTCTTTTTTTTTTTTTATCAAGATTGAGTCTCGTTCTGTTGCCAAACTGGAGTGCAGTGGTGGGATTTCGGCTCGCTGCAACCTCCCGAGTTCAAGTGATTCTCCTGCCTCAGCTTCCCAGGTAGCTGGGACTGCAGGCATGTGCCACCACCCCCAGCTAATTTTTGTTTTTTTGTTTTTTTTTGGTTTTTTTTGGTAGAGACAGGGTTTTACCATGTTGGCTAGGATGGTCTCAATCTCTTGACCTCGTGATCCACCTGCCTTGGCCTCCCAAAGTGCTGGCATTACAGGCGTGAGCCACCGCGCCCAGCCAAACTGTTTTATAATGTTAGCCAATTTCCAAATTTACTTTTTTAACACAAAGTGATTCCACTGTCACTGAGAATAACAGCAATGACAAAATGGCAACTTTAAGAGGTGACTTATCTTTGGCTGAATCTTAATAAACAGAGGATAACAGTAAAAACAAGAAAAAATAGTGTGTGCATATGCACACTCACAAATATATTCAATATTACCAGAGGCAGCATTACTACTAACATTTTGAAGTGACACCAAAGAATATTAAAACGTTTCTGAAGACAGATCTGGCACAGTGGCTCACACATGTAATCCCAACACTGAAGCTGGCAGATTACTTGAGCCCAGAAGTTCAAGACCAGCCTGGGAACCATGGTGAAACCCTATCTCTACAGAAAAAAAATAAAAAAGGTAGCCAAGTGTGGTGGCATGCCCCTGTAGTCCCAGTTACTCAAGAGGCTGAGGTATGAGGGTTGATTGAGCCTGCAGGTTGAGGCTGCAGCGAGCCATGATGGCACCACTGCACTCTAGTCTGGGCAACAGAACAAGATAGTGTCTCAAAACAAACAAAAAAAGTGGCTGGGTGCAGTGGCTCATGCCTGTAATCCCAGCGCTTTGGGAAGCTAAGAGAGGCAGATTACAAGGTCAGGAGTTCGAGACCAGCCTGGCCAACATAGTGAAACTGCGTCTCTAATAAAATAAAAAAATTAGCCGGGCGTAGTGGCGGGTACCTGTCGTCTCAGCTACTTGGGAGGCTGAGGCAGGAGAATCACTTGAACCTGGGAGGCAGAGGTTGCAGTGAGCTGAGATCACACCACTGCACTCCAGCCTGAGTGACAGACCCAGACTCTGTCTCAAAAAAAAAAAAAGTATCAGAAAGATAGGTTTCACCTAACCCTGTTACTGAATCGCTTTCTATTTCATCTGTCCAAGTACCAGGTAGTTCTATAGAATAAGCTTCTCGGTGTACATTATTACTAAGTGAATAGTAAACAGTCTTGGAAGACAGCCACTAATATTCAGTCTGAGTGAAAATTAAAACATTAAATTTCCTGGCAACATGTTAAGCATAATTACCTATGCTAGTAGTATCCCATAAATACCCGACAACTGATATTCTTCAGTCTAATACCAAAAGAAGCAGCTGGGAGTTGTATGGCAGATTTTCTTACATTAAAGTAATTCTGAAAGCTCAGTCTTTTTCATTGCCTGTATTTAATCCAACAGCTCATTTTATTTTCCCCCGCATCTGTACACATAAAATCTCACTCAATGAAATATTTGTTAATCAATAATACCGTTAGTCTGGTAATGCAAAAAACCTCTCATCAGCTCCTATTTTTTTCCATCCACTCACTATCAAAATAACGATGCTTGGATTATAGGCAGAGCACAGTAAAGAATCAAGTATATAATGACCTCATGTGGCAAGTGGCTATAATTACTGATTTTTTTCCCCTGCTACATTAAAATTTTATTTATTTTTATTATTGTATATATTTAGGGGGTACAAAGTGATGCTATATGTATAAAATGTGAAATGGTCAAATTACCTAATTAACATAGTAATCTAATTAACATATCCATCACTTTTTGTGATGAGAACATTTGAAATTTACTCAGTAATTTTGAAATACACATTATGATTATAGTCACCATGCTATGCAAATATCTCAAAAAACCTCTTGTCTCACTGAAACTTTATATTCTTTGACCAACATCTCATCCCCCACCTCCCCAGCCTCTGGTAATCACTATTCTACTCTCTGCTTCCATGAGTTTGATTGTTTTAGATGCCACATATAAGTGAGATGATGTGGTCTTTGTCCTTCTGTGCCTGAATTATTTCACTTAGCATAATGTCCTCTAGATCCAGCCATGTTGTCACAAGTGATAGAATTTCCTTCTTTTTATTTTTATTTTTTGAGACGGAGTCTCGAACTGTTGCCCAGGCTGGAGTGCAGTGGCACAATCTCAGCTCACTGAAACCTCCACCTCCTGGGTTCAAGTGATTCTCCTGACTCAGTTTCCCAAGTAACTGGGATCACAGGCATGCACCACCACGCCCAGCTAATTCTTGTATTTTTAGTAGAGATGGGTTTCACCATGTTGGCCAGGCTGGTCTTGAACTCCTGATCTCAGGTGATCTGTCTGCCTTGGCCTCCCAAAGTGCTGGGATTACAGGCATGAGCCACCGTGCCCAGCCATACACAGTGGCTTATGCCTGTCTACATAGTATTTGATTGTGTATACATGCCACATTTTAAAGTCTACATAGTATTTGATTGTGTATACATGCCACATTTTCTTTACCCATTCATTCCTCTATTGATGGGCACTTAGGTTGATTCCATATCTTGGTTATTTGAATAATATTGCAATATTACTTCTTGGCTTTTTGGCTAAGATCAAGTGTGAATACTGCTGCAATGAACATGGGAATGCAGATATCTCTTCAATATACTGATTTTGAATCCTTTGGATATATACCCAGAAGTGGGATTGCTGAAACATGTAGTAATTCTTTTTCCATAAAGAAAAATTGTATTTTATTATATATTTACATATTTTCTTTCATTTTATTTAAGTTGTTTTTTTCTTCAACTTTTAAGTTCTGGAGTACATGTGCAGGATGTGCAGGTTTGTTACATAGGTAAATGTATGCCATGGTGGTTTGCTGCACAGATCATCCCATCACCTAGGTATTAAGCCTAGTATCCATTCGCTATTCTTCCTGATGCTCTCCTTCCCCTGCTACACCCCTTGATAGGCCCTAGTGTGTGTTCTTCTACCCAATGTGTCCATATAGCCTCATCATTCGGCTCCCACCTATAAGTGAGAACATACAGTGTTTGGTTTTCTCTTCCTGCATTAGTTTGCTGAGGATAATGGCTTCCAAATCCATCCATCCAATTCCCTCCATGTCCCTGCAAAGGACACGATTCCTTTTTATGATTGCATAGTATTCCATGGTGCATATGTACCACATTTTCTTTATCCAGTCTATCATTGATGGGCATTTAGGTTGATTCCATGTCTTTACTATTGTGAATAGTGCTGTGATGACATATGTATGCATGAATCTTTATATCAGAATGATTTATATTCCTTTAGATATATAGCCAGTAATGGGATTACTGGGTCAAACAGTATTTCTGCTTCGAGGTCTGTTAGGAATCACCACACTGTCTTCCACAATGGTTGAACTAATTTACATTCCCACCAACAATATAAAAGTGTTCCTATTTCTCTGCAACCTTGCCACTTCTGTTGTTTTTTGACTTTTTAATAATAGCCATTCTGACTGGCATGAAATGGTATCTCATTGTCTTTTTTATTTACATTTCGATAATGATAAGTGACAGTGAACTATTTTTCATATTTGTTGGCTTCATGTATTTCTTCTTTAGATACCTGTCTGTTCATGTCCTTTGTCCATTGTTTTTTTCTTTTTTTGAGACAGAGTCTCACTGTTGACTGGGCTGGAGTGCAATGGCACGATCTTGGCTCACTGCAACTCCACCTCCCAGGTTCTAGAAATTCTTCTGCCTCAGCCTCCCAAGTAGTTGGGATTACACGCACCCACCACCATGTCTGGCTAATTTTTGTCTTTTTAGTAGAGACAGGGTTTCATTATTTTGGCCAGGCTGGTCTCGAACTCCTGACCTCATGATCCACCCACCCCTGCCTCCCAAAGTGCTGGGATTAGAGGCATCAGCCACTGCGCCCCGCCCCTTTGCCCATTTTTAATGAGGTTTTTTCATATAAATTTGTTTAAGTTCCTTATAGACTGGATATTAGAACTTTGTCAGATGGATATATTGCAAAAATGTTCTCCCACTCCCATTCTGTAGGTTGTCTGTTCACTCTGATGATAGTTTCTTTTGCTGTCTAGAAGCTTTTTAGTTTAACTAGATTCCATTTGTCAATTTTTGCTTTTGTTGCAATTGCTTTTGGCATTTTCATCATGAAATTTTTACCTGTGCCTATGTCCTGAATGGTATTTTCTATTATGGTTTTTATAGTTTGGGGTTTTATATTTAAGTCGTTAATCCATCTTGAAGTTTTCTTTTTTTGTTGCATCTCTCCCAGGTTTTGATATTAGGATGATGCTGGCCTCATAGAATGAGTTAGGGAGGAGTTCCTTTTTTTCAATGTTTTGGAATAGTTTTAGTAAATACGGTGCCAGCTCTTCTTTGTACTTCTGGTAGAATTCAGCTATGAATCTGCCCAGTCTTTTAAGTTCTTTTTTTCTTCAGCTTTTAAGTTCTGGGGTACATGTGCAGGATGTGCAGGTTTATTATATAGGTAAACATGTGCCATGGTGGTTTGCTGCACACATCATCCCATCACCTACCTATTAAGCCCTGGTCTTTTGGTTGGTAAGCCATCTGGTCCTGGTCTTCTTTTGGTTGGTAGGTTATTATTACCTCAATTTCAGAACTCATTATTGGTATATTGAGGGATTCACTTCCTTACTGGTTCAGTCTTGGGAAGTTGTATGTGTCCAGGGATTTATCTATTTTTCTAGATTTTCTAGTTTACGTGCATAGAGACGTTTACAGTATTCTCTGATGGTTGACTCTATTTCCATGAAGTGGTGATATCCCCCTTATCATTTCCGATTGTGTTTATTTTATTATTATCTTTTCTTCTTTCTTAGTCTAGCTAGCAGTCTATTTTATTAATTTTTTTCAAAAAATCAGCTCCTTAATTTGTTCATTTTTTGAAGGGTTTCTCATGTCTCTATCTCCTTCAGTTCATCTCTGATCTTGGTTATTCCCTGTCTTTTGCTAGCTTTGAGGTTTGTTTGCTCTTGGTTCTCCAGTTCTTTTAGTTGAGATGTTAGGCTGGTAACTTAAGATCTTTCTAGCTTTTAATGTGGGCATTTTATGCTATAAATTTCCCTTTTAACACTGCTTTAGCTGCATCCCAGAGATTCTGGTATATTGTCTCTTTGTTCTCATCAGTTTCAAATAACTTCTTGATTTCTGCCTTAATTTCATTATTTACCCAAGAGTCATTCAGGATCAGATTGTTCAATTTCCATGTAGTTGTGTGGTTTTGAGTAAGTTTCTTGAGTTCTAATTAAGCTGTGGTCTGGAAGACTGTTATGAGGTCAGTTCTTTTGCATTTGCTAAGAAGTGTTTTATTTCCAACTGTGTGATCAATTTTAGAGTAAGTGCCATGTGGCGATAAGGCTGTATATTCTGTTGAATTTGGGTGAAGAGTTCTGCAGATATCTATCAGGTCCACTTGATCCAGCTCTGAGTTCAGGTCCTGAATATCTTTGTTAATTTCCTATCTTGATGATTTAATATTGTCAATGCGGTGTTAAAGTCTCCCACTATTATCGTGTGAGTCTAAGCCTCTTTGTAGTCTCTAAGAACTTGCTGTATGAATTTGGGTGCTCCTGTATTGGGTGCATATATATTTAGCATAGTTAGCTCTTCTTGTTGAATTGAACCTTTTACCTTTATGTATTGCCCTTGTCTTTTTTATCTTTGTTGGTTTAAAGTCTATTTTGTCAGAAACTAGGATTGCAATCTCTGCTTTTTTCAGTTTCATTTCCTTGGTAAATTTTCCTCTATCTCTTTATTTTGAGCATATGTGTGTCTTTGCACATAAGACGAGTATTGAAGACAACATACTGATAGGTTTTGGTTCTTTATCCCGCTTGCCATTCTATGTCTTTTAATTGGGGCATTTAGCCTATTTGCATTTAAGGTTACTATTGTTATGTATGAATTTATCCTGTTACCACAATGATAGCTGGCTATTTTGCAGATGTGTTTATGTAGTTGCTTCATGGTGTCACTGGTCTGTGTACTTCATAGTACACAGTGTTTTTATAGTGATTGGTAATGGTTTTTCCTTTTCACATTTAGTGCTTCCTTCAGGAGCTCTTGCAAGGCAGGCCTTGTAGTGACAAATCACAATGTCACTGGTCTGTGTACTTCACAGTATACAGTGTTTTTGTAGTGGCTGGTAATGGTTTTTCCTTTCCATATTTAGTGCTTCCTTCAAGAGCTCTTGCAAGGCAGGCCTGGTGTTGACAAATTCCCTCAGCATTTGCTTCTCTGAAAAGGATCTTATTTCTCCTTCACCTATGAAGCTTAGTTTGGCCAGATAGGAAATTATGGATTGGAAATTATTTTTTTCAAGAATGTTGAGTATTGATACCCAATCTCTTCTGGCTTATAGGGTTTCTGCTGAGAGGTTCACTGTTAGTCTAATGGATTTCCCTTTGTAGGTAACCTGGCCTTTCTCTACGGATGCCCTTAACATTTTTTCTTTCCTTTTAACTTTGGAGAATCTGATGATTATGTGTTCTTCTCATGGAATATCTCACTGCATTTCTTGAATTTGAATGTTGGCTTGTCTTACTTGGTTGGGGAGGTTCTATATGACATCCTGAAGTATGTTTTACAACTTGGTTCCATTCTCCCCATCTCTTTCAAGTACTCCAGTCAGTTATAGATTTGGTCTCTTTACATAATGCCATGATTCTTGGAGGGTTTGTTCATTCCTTTTCATTCTTTTTTGTCTATTCTTCTCTGTCTTATTTCAGAAAGACAGTCTTCAAGCTCTAAGATTCTTTCCTCCACTTGGTCTATTCTGCTATCGATACTTGTGATTGCACTGTGAAGGTTTTGTGTTGTGTCTTTTGGCTCCATTGGGTCAGCTATGTTCCTTTCTAAACTGGCTATTCTGGCTATCAGCTCCAGCATTGTTTTATCATGATTCTTAGCTTCTTTGCACTGGGTTTCAGGGTGCTCCTTTAGCTCAGTGAATTCATTATTACCCACCCCTTAAACCTGTTTCTGTCAATTCAGCCATCTCAGCCCCAGCCCAGTTTTGTGCCCTTGCTGGAGAGGTGCTGTGGTCATTTGAAGAAGAAAAGGCACTCTGACTTTTTGAGTTTTCAGCATTTTTGCATTGATTCTTTCTCATCTTTGTGGGCTTATCTACCTTCAATCTTTGAGGTTGCTGACATTTGAATGAGGTTTTTGCGGGGTCATTGTTGTTGTTTTCTGTTTTTCTTTTAAGTCAGCCCACTCTACCACAGGGCTGCTGTGGTTTGCTGGGGGTCTGTGCCAGACCCCAGTTGCCTCAGTTTCTCCCATACCTGGAGATATCACCAGCGAAGGCCACAAAACAGCAAAGATGATAGCCAGCTCCTTCCTCTGGAAGCTCTATCCCAAGGGAGTACTGACCTGTTGCCAGCCTGCACACACCTGTAGGAGATGGCTGGAAGGCTTCATTGGGAGGTCTCACCCAGTCAGAAGGAATGGGCTCAGGGACCTGCCCAAAGAAGCAGTCTGGCTGCTTTTTGGTAGAGCAGTTCTGCTGCATTAAGCGGCCTCCTTCCTCATCCAAGCTACCTGCCAAAGCTGGCAGGCTGGAGTGGCTGAGTTGACCCAGCTGCAGAGATGACAGCCGTCCGTCCCCACAGGAGCTCCATCCCAAAGAGAGATCAGAGCTCTGTATGCAGAGCCCTAGCAGGAGTGGCTGAAGCTCCCACAGGGAGATCCTGCCCAATAAAGTGAAATGGATCAGGGTGCCACTTAAAGCAGTCTGGCCACAATCTGGCAAGGCAGCTGTGCTGCATTGTGGGGGACGCTTCCTTGTCCAGACTGTCTGTATTCTCCACAGCCAACAGGCAAGAGCAGCTGTGTTGATGGAACCCCAGATATGGCAGCCACTCATTCCCCTAGGAACTTGGACCCATCTCAGACGGACTTCAACCCACTGCAGTTGGCTGGCTGGGATTCCAAGCCAGTGAGTCTTAATTTGTGAGGTGCTATGGAAGTGGGGCCCACAGAATGGCATTGCTTGGCTCCCTGGATTTTCCTCTGCCCCCTTCCTTAGGGATGTACAGACAAATTTCTCATTGTGCCAGGGATCCCAGGGCCAGAGTATGTAAAACTCCTAGGTCTCTACATATGCCTGAGCAGCTGCTCTGCCAAGACTTCACACAGCTCTGTGCATCAGACTCAAGGCCCTGACGGTATGGGCTCACAAGGGGATCTCCTGATCCACAGTGACAGGGTTTGGCTCTGTGTCCCCACCCAAGTCTCACCTTGAATTATAAGCCCCCCATATCAAGGGAGGGACCTATAATCCCCACATGTTGAGGGAATGTGGTTGGATCATGAGGGTGGTTGAATCACAAGATCATGCTGTTCTCATGAGAGTGAATTCTCATGAATGCTAATTGTTTTAAAAGTGGTAGTTGGTTCTCATGCTCTCACTTCTCCCTCCTGTCACCTTGTGAAAAAGGTGCCTTCCACCATGGTGGTAAGTTTTGTGAGGCCTCCCTAGCCAGGAGGAACTGTGAGCCAATTAAATCTCTTTTCTTTATAAATTTCCCAGTCTTGGGTATTTTTTCTTTTTGTTTTTTTAAGACAGTCTCGCTCTGTCGCCAGGCTGGAGAGTTCAGTGGCATGATCTCAGCTCACCGCAACTTCCGCCTCCTGGGTTCAAGTGATTCTCCTGCCTCAACCTCCCGAGTAGCTGGGACTACAGGCGTGCACCACCATGCCTGGCTAATATTTTTGTATTTTTAGTAGAGGTGGGGTTTCACCATGTTGGCCAGGATGGTCTTGCACTCCTGGCCTCAAGTGATCTGCCTGCCTCAGCCTCCCAAAGTGCTGGGATTACAGGCACAAGCCACAGATGGACTAATACACTCAAGTTGCAAAGATCTGTGGGAGAAGTGTGGTTTCCTGAGAGTGGTCGCATAATAACTCACTGCTTCCCTTGGCCAACATAGGGGTTCCTTTGGCTCTGTGCCAGTCCCAGATGGGCCATTGCCTCCCCAACCTCCCACTTTTCTTTGTTCTCCTTGGGTTGGGTTGTTTGCCTAGCAGTCCCAGTGCAAGAACCTGGATATTTCAGTTGAAGGTGCTGAATTCACTCACCCTTCTTCATTCCTCTCCATGAGTGCTGCAGACCACAGCTGCTTCTAATTGGCCATCTTAGCTCAATCCCCATCACGTAGTAATTCTATTTTAGTATTTTGAGGAAACTCCATAATTTTCCATGGCTGTATTCATTTACATTCCCATCAACCATTTACAAAGGTTCTCTTTTCTCCACATCTTCACCAACACGTATAGTCTTTCATCTTTTTGACAACAGCCATTCTGACAGGTGTGAGATGAAATGTCAGTGTGGTTATAATTTGCATTTCCCTAATGATAAATAATGTTGAATAATTTTTCATATATCTGTTGGCCATTTGTGGGCCCTCTTTGGAGAAAAGTCTGCTCAGATCCTTTGACCATTTTTTAATCAGATTGTTTTCTTTATATTGTTTCAGTTTATCATATATTTTGGATATTAACCCCTCCCTCATTAGATATATTAGTATAAATGACAAATATTTTCTCCCAATGTGTAGGTCATCTCTTCATTCAGTTGTTTCTTTTGCAGTGCTGAATCTTTTTAGTTTGATGTAATCACATGAGTCTACCTTTGTTCTTGCTGTCTGAGCTTTTGGGGTCAAATCCAAAAAATCATTGCCCAGACCAATGTCATAGAGCTTTCCCTATGTTTTCTTCTTGGAGTTTTATAGTTTCAGGCCTAAGGTTTAAGTCTTTAATCCATTTTGAGTTGATTTTCATATATAGTGTAAGATGAATCCAGTTTCATTCTTCTGCATGAAGAAATCAACTTTTCCCAACACCCTTCATTTAAAGACTGTTCTTTTCATGTTGTGTTTCTTGGCATCTTTTTTTCTTTCTTTTGAGATTGTGTCTTGCTGTGTCACCCAGGTTGGAGTGTGATCATGTGATCTTGGCTAGCTGCAGCCTCCACCTCCTGGATTCAAGCAATTCTTCTGTCTCAGCCTCCCGAGTAGCTGGAACTATAGGCATGTGCCACCAAAACAGGCTAATTTTTGTATTTTTAGTAGAGACATTGTATTTTTAGTAGAGATAGGGTTTCACCATGTTGGCCAGGCTGGTCTTAAACTCTTGAGCTGAAGTGATCCTCCTGGCTCAAGCTCCCAAAGTGCTGGGATTACTGCTGTGAGCCACTGTGCCTGATCTTGGCACCATTTTTGAATAACAAATATGGTTATATATTAATCCAAATACACTTAAAAATCACCTTAAGAGAGAGATCCAAGATGGCCACCGAGCAGCAGCTCAGGATTGTAGCTCCCAGTGAAAGTGCAGAGAGCGAGTGGATGCTGCAATTGCAGACGAATTTTTGATGCCCACAGACTGGGAAATTCCCAGCGAAGGAGCCACCCGGGTCGCCAGCTCGACTCTTTTGGCCGGCGCGGCGCTTCTCGGTGCGGAGTATACGGGACTGGGTGCCCAAAGGCTCCGCTGGTCCCATCCCCACAAGGAGAACAGCAATTGGAAGCGCTGAGGACTGAGAGCGAGCACAGCTGAACCCGGGAAGGCCCAGCTCTGTGGGGAAGGGGTGCCCACCGAAGGAAGACTAAGAAACAGAAAACACTTCATAACCAACAAGCCGGATGTCCACTCAGACACCCAATCTGAAAGTCGGCAATTACAAAGACGACAGGTGGATAAATCC
>CAUYQU010000352.1:0-41965 GCA_963574635.1 Cheracebus regulus
AAACCTGCAATGAGGGCCGGGCTCAGTGTCTCACGCCTGTAATCTCAGCACTTTGGGAGGCCAAGGCAGGCGGATCACCTGAGGCCAGGAGTTGGAGACCAGCCTGGCCAACGCGGTGAGATCCTGTCTCTACTAAAAGTACAAAAAAAGTTAGCCAGCTGTGGTGGCACATGCCTGTAATCCCAGCTACTCAGAAGGCTGAGGCAGGAGAATCACTTGAACTCAGGAAGTGGAAGTTGCAGTGATCCGAGAACACGCCACTGCATTCCAGCCTGGGTGACAGAGCGAGACTCCATCTCAAAAAAACTAAAAAATAAGAAATAAATAATTTTAAAAAATTAAGTAAATAAACCTGCAACCATTCTTCTGTCACCAGGGGTGAAAACAACTAGTAAAGATATCTCAGGCCCAAATCAGCACATTGGAAGTTTAAAATGTAAGTTTAAAGCCAGGTGCACTGGCTCATGTCTGTAATCCCAGTCTTTTGGGAGGCTGAGGTAAGAGGATGGCTTGAGCCCAGTTCAAGATCAGCCTGGACAACATAGTGAGACCTCCATTTCTACAAAAAAAAAAAATATATATATATATATATATATATATACAAATTAGCCAGGCATGATATCCTGTGCCTATAGTCCCAGCTACTTGGGAGGTGGAGGTAGGAGGATCCCTTGAACTTAAGAGTTCGAGACTGCAGTGAGCTATGATCTCACGGCTGCACTCCAGCGTGGGTGACAGAGCAAGACACTGTCTCAAAAATAAATTAATTAAAGTTGTTTTAGAAACAGCAAAAATTAAACAAAAGATGTTAAAATCACTCAAAGACTCCAAACAAAAGCTAAGTTGAGGTTGTCTTCAGCATATGAACAATCTTCCCTTTCAAAAAAAAATTAAAGGTGGGGGGGGGCGGATTTCTCTAAACAGGAAAGCTAATTTGTCAAGATCTGAGTGAATCTGAGGATATCCTTGTACAGTAGGTTCAAAAGTTTGACAGAGCGGGGCAGCTCAAGCCTGTAATCCCAGCACTTTAGGAGGTGAAGGTGGGCAGAATACTTGAACCCAGGAGTTCGAGACCAGCCTAGGCAACAGGTGAAAACCCCATCACTACAAAAAATACAAAAATTAGTAGGGCGTGGTGGTGCCGGCCTGTGGTCCCAGACACTACTCTGGAGGCTGAGATGGGAGGATCACCTATGGAGAAGTTGAGGCTGTAGTGAGCTGTGTTCATGCCACTGCACTCCACCCTTAGTGACAGAGTGAGATCCTTTCTCAAAACAATAAAGAAAGAAAGAAAGAAAAAGAAAAAAAGGCAACAGGCATGATGGCTCACACAGGTAATCCCAGCACTTTAGGAGGCCGAGGTGGATGGATCACTCGAAGTCTATCGAGACTATCCTGGCCAGCATGGTGAAACCCTGTCTCTGCTAAAAATAAAATATTTAGCCAGGTGTGGTGATAGGTGCCTGTAATCCCAGCTACTTGGGAAGCTGAGGCATGAGAATCGCATGAACCCAGGAGGTGGAGGTTGCAGTGAGTGGAGATCGTGCCACTGTACTCCAGGCTCAGCAACAGAGGGTGGGAAGGAAGGGAGGCAGGGGAGGGAGGGAAGGAGGGAAGGAAAGAAGGAAGGGCTCCATTGACTTTAATCTCCCCTGAGGAATTTGCTCATAGGACACTGTTCTGATTTCTCCATGCAGATATTGCTCCTTAAAATCAGGAGTTCTTGGCTGGGTGAAGGGCTCATTCCTGTAATCCCAGCACTTCGGCAGGCTGAGGCATGAGGATTGCTTGAGGCCAAGACTGCAAGACCCCGACGCTACTAAAAATTTAAAAATTAGTAGTGTGGTGGCGCCACCTTGTGGTCCCAGTTAGGAGGTCTTTTCAGCCTGAGAGTTAACCTTGTCTCAGAAAAACAAACAAACAAAAAACAGGCTTTTTTTTTTTTTAAACTCTAACAACCTGGTGGAGCCTATTGACACTTTTTCAGAATAATGTTTTGCTTCTGTTTTTGTTTTCAGACGCGGAGTCTCACTGTGTTGCCCAGGCTGCAGTGCAGTGGCGTGATGTCGACTCACTGCAGCCTCTGCCTATCAGGTTCAAGCAATTCCCTGCCTCAGCCTCCCGAGTAGCTGGGATTACAGGGGCCCACCACCACGCCTGGCTAATTTTTGTATTTTTAGTAGAGATAGGGTTTCACCATGTTGGCCAGGCTGGTCTTGAACTCCTGACCTTGTGATCCACCTGCCTTAGCCTCCCAAAGTGCTGGAATTACAGGTGTGAGCCACCGTGCCCAGCCTCCACAATAATGTTTTTAATGCATAAAATAAGATGTGTATGATTACAAAGAAAACAAATTATATTGAAATATAGATATCAAAATATTAAAATAATTAAATTTGTAATATAGTAAATTTTTTTTTTGAGTCAGGGTCTCACTCTTGTCTAGGCTGGAGTGCAGTGGAGCAATCACGGTTCACTGCAGCCTCAACCTCCTGGGCTCAGGTTATCCTCCCATCTCAGCCTCCCAAGTAGCTGAGACTACAGGCATGTGCCATGACACCTGGTTAATTTCTGTGATTTTTGCAGAGACAGGGTTCTCGTTTCGTTATGTTGTCCAGGCTGGTCTCAAACTCCTGGGCTCAAGCAATTTGCTCACCTCAGCCTCCCAAAGTGCTGGCATTACCGGAGTGAGCCACCGCACCCAGCTGTGATACAGTAATTAACATGCCTCTGTAACACATTAAATAACAAGTTAAGCCCAGGCACAGTGGCTTATGCCTGTAATCCCAGCACTTTGGGAGGCCAAGGTGGACGGATCACCTGAGGTCAGGAGTTCGAGACCAGCCTGGCCAAGAGAACAATAACCTGTCTCTACTAAAATACAAAAATTAGCCAGACATGGGGGCACACACCTGTAATCCCAGCTACTTGCAAGGCTGAGGCAGCAGAATTGCTTGAACCCAAGAGGCAGAGGTTGCAGTGAACCAAGATGGCACCATTGCATTCCAGCCTGGGCAACAAGAGCAAAACTCCGTCTCAAAAAAAAATAAATAAATAACAAGTCAAGTGGTAGTCTAATAACTAATATAGGAAATAATATTTCAAAAACTTGCAATAACTGCAATGGGACATGAAAATATCTGGATTTCTATTGGTGACAAAGTCACAGTACAGTTAACACCACTGTGGCTTGCTGCCTATATTTATAATAGATGGAAATGCCAAATTTCAGTTAGAAGATCATGAAAACAATGGTACTTTTTTCCTATCTAAATTCATCTCCCAGGTATATTAGTTGGCTAGCGCTGCCATAACAAAATACCACAGTCTACTTAAACAACAGAAATTTATTTTCTCACAATTTCGGAGGCAAGAAGTCCAAAGACAAGACATCAGTCAGGTGGGTTTGATCTGATGCCTGTCTCCTTGCCTTGCAGACGGCCACTTTCTCACTGCGTCTTCCAGTGGTCTCTCCTCGTGCAAGCACATCCCTGCTGTGTCTTCCTGTGTCCTAATCTCTTATAAAAAGCTCCCTTTAGATCGGGTGTGATGGCTCACGCCTGTAATCCTAGCACTTTGGGAGGCCAAGGTGGGTGGATCACCTGAGGTCAGGAGTTCAAAACCAGCCTGGCCAAAATGGTGAAACCCCATCTTAAAAAAAAAAAAAAAAAAAAAAAAGCTCCCTTTAACAGCCTCATTTAAACTTAATTAGCTTTTTTTTTTTTTTTTTTTGAGCTGGAGTCTTGTGTTCTGTCACCCAGGCTGGAGTGCAGTGGCACAATTTCGGCTCACTGCAACCTTCACCTCATGGATTCAAGTGATTCGTTTGCCTCAGCCTCCTGAGTAGCTGGGACTATAGGCATGCACCACCATGCCTGGCCAATTTTTTTTTTTTTTAGTAGAGATGGGGTTTTACCATATTGGCCAGGATGGTCTCGAACTCCTGACCTGGTGATCCACTGGCCTCAGCCTCCCAAAGTGTTTGGATTACAGGTGTGAGCCACCACATCAGGCCTTAATTAGCTTTTTGAAGTCACCATCTCCACTTATAGACACATGCTGAGATACTGGGGGTTAGGATTTCTACAGATGAATTTGGGAGAGACACAATTTATTTCTAACACCAGAGCTGCTGTAACATAATTCCTCAAACTTTGGGACTTAAAGCAAAATGAAATTCCTCTCTCACAGTTCTTGAGGCTAGAAGTCCAAGTCAGAGGTGTCAGCAGGACTGGTTCCCTGTGAAGACTGAGGGAAGATCTGTCCCATGCCCCTCTCCTAGCTTCTGGTGTTGCTGGCACTCCTTGGCTTGCAGCAACATCCATCTCTGCCTCCATCGTCACATGGGGCTATGTCTGTGTGTCTCTGTATCGAAATTTTCATCTTCTTTTTTTCTTTTCTTTTCTTTTAAGAGACCGGGTCTTGCTTTGTTACTCAGGCTAGAGTGCAGTGGCGTGATCCCAGCTCACTATACAGCCTCAACCTCCTGGGCTCAAGTGATCCGCTGACCTCAGCCTCCCAGGTAGCTGGGACTATAGGTGAGCCCTACACTCAACTAATTTTTGTAGAGTTGCTATGTTGTCTGAGCTGGTCTCAAAATTCCAGGGCTCAAGCAATCCTCCTACCTCGGTCTCCCAAAGTGCTGGGATTACAGATGTGAGCTACCACACCCAGCCGCCTGCTATGTTTTTGTTTGTTTGTTTGTTTGTTTTTTAATGGAGTCTTGCTCTGTTACCTAGGCTGGAGTGTAGTGATATGATCTCGGCTCACTGCAACCTCAGCATTCCAGGTTCAAGCGATTCTCCTGCCTCAGCCTCCCAGGTAGCTGGAACTACAGGCATGTGCCACTATGCTTGGCTAATTTTTTTGTATTTTTAGCAGAGATGGGGTTTCACCATGCCAGCCAAGCTGGTCTCAAACTCCTGACCTCAAGTGATCGCCTGCCTTAGCCTCCTGAAGTGCTGGAATTACCGACATGAGCCACCACGCCTGGCCCCTGCTATGTATTTTTTTTTTTAACCATAATTTTAAAAAGAGGTAAGGAAATGAAAAAAACAAAAAAACAAAAAAAAAAAAAAAGGAAAAGGAAGCCAGAAAAAGATGGAACCCATTCAGTAATATTCTATTCTACCAACAATATTCTATTCAACTTGGCTTCCTTTGGACCCAAAATGTGAACAGTATTTCAAAGGAATTTTGATGGTAATTGTCTTATTCTAAATGTTCTTGTACTTAACAGATGATAAACTCAGAAGTGGCTGGATGGGGTGGCTCACACCTGTAATCCCAGCACTTTGGGAGGTCAAGGCGGGAGAATCACTTGAGACCAGCAAGACCAGCCTGGGCAACAAAGTGAAACTCTGTATCTACAAAAAACATAAACAATGAGCCAGGCATGGTGGAGTGTACCTGTAGTTCTAACTACTTGGGAGGCTGAGGCAGGAGGATCCCTTGAGCTCAGGAGTTTGAGGTTGCAGTGAGCCGAGATCACCCACTGCACTCCAGCCTGGGTGACAGAGTGAGACTCTGTCTCAAAAAAAAAAAAAAAAAAAAAAGAATTCCTAAAACTCAACAACAAAAAGGCAACCCATTTTAAAAACAGGCAAAAAAGCACAAATAGTTCTTTCTTCAAAGAAGATATACAAATGGCCAATAAGCACAGGAAAAGATATTCAACATCATTAGTCACTAGGGAAATGCAAATCAAAACCACAGTGAGATAGCACTTCACACTCACTAGAATAGCTAAAATATAAAAGTCAGATGATAAGTGTTGCCAAGGGTATGGAGAAAATGGATCCCTCACCCATTGCTAGTGAAAACGTAAAATGGTGGAGCCATTTTGAAAAACATTTTTACAGTTTCTCTAAATGTTAAATATTAAGAGTTACCATATGATCCAAAAATTTTGCTCCTTAATATATAACCAACAGAACTGAAAACATATGCTCTCACAAAAACCTCTGTACAAATATTCATAGCAGCATTTTTCATAATAGCCAAAAGCGTAAGCAACCCAAATGTTCACTAATGGATGAATTGAGAAACAAAATATGGTATGTCTATTCAATGGAATAGTGTTCAACCATACAAAGGAGGTATAGTAATAATACAGGCTACGACACTGATGAACCTTGAAAGAAGTCAGACGTAAAAATCCACATGTTGTATGACATCATTCATATTAAATGTCCAGAGCAGGCAAATCCATAATGACAAAAAGTAGGTTAGTGGTTGCCAGGGAGGGAGGGGAGGAATGGCAGTAACTGCTGATGGGTACAGGGTTTCTTTTAGGGGGTGGTACAATGTTCTGGAATCAGTGGCGGTAGTTGGGCATATCCGTGAATATACTAAAAACCACTGCCTTGTACACTTGAAAGTGTAAATTTTAGGCTGGGCATGGTGGCTCGCGCCTATAATCCCGGCACTTTGGGAGGCCAAGGCAGGCAGATCACAAGGTCAGGAGTTCAAGACCAGACTGGCCAACATGGTGAAACCCCATCTCTACTAAAAAATACAAAAATTAGCTGGGCATGGTGGCTCATGCCTGTAATCCCAGCTACTTGGGAGACTGAGGTAGGAGAATTGCTTGAACCGGGAATGGGGAGACAGAGGTTGCAGTTAGCCGAGATCATGCCACTGTACTCCAGCCTGGGCCACAGAGCAAGACTCCATCTCAAAAGAAAAAAAGTATAAATTTTGTTATGTAAGATATATATCAATAAAAAGCAGTCCATAAGGAATGAAAATGTTTTGACCTGGCACAGTGGCTCCTGCCTGTATTCCCAGCACTTGGGAGGGTGAGGTAGGCTGATCACTTAAGGTCAGGAGTTCAAGACCAGCCTGGCCAACACAGTGAAACCCCGTCTGTACTAAAAATACAAAAAATTAGCCAGGTGTGGTGGCACATGCCTGTAGTCCCAGCTACTGGTGAGGCTGAGGCCTGAGAATGGCTTGAACCTGCAAGGTGGAGGTTGCAGTGAGTTGAGATCACGCCACTGCACTCCAGCCTGGGTAACAGAAGGAGACTCCATCTCAAAAAAAAAAAAGAAAAAAAGAAATGAAAATGTTCGATAAATGTGTGCTCACTTAAAAACCTGTGTCATGTTTTATAGAAATTAAATTTTCAGTAAAAATAAAAATTTGGGGTTGGGCATGGTGGCTCACGCCTGTAATCCCAGTACTTCGGGAGGCCGAGGAGGGCAGATCACAAGGTCAGGAGATCGAGACCATCCTGGCCAACATGGTGAAACCCCGTCTCTACTAAAAATACAAAAATTAGCTGGGTGTGGTGGTGCGCGCCTGTAATCCCAGCTACTCAGGTGACTGAGGCAGGAGAATTGCTTGAAGACGGGAGGTAGAGACTGCAGTGAGCCGAGATCAGGCCATTGCACTCCAGTCTGGCGACAGAGCAAGACTCCAACTCAAAAATAGTAATAACAAAAATAAAAATTTTGCATTTTTTCTTTCAGGGTCTCACTCTGACACTGTCTGGAATGCAGTAGGGCAATCATGGTTCACTGCAGCCTTGACCTGGGCTCAAGCTATCCTTCTGTGTCAGCCTCCTGAGTAGCTGGGACTACAAGTGCACATCACCAAGTCTAGCTAATTTTTAAATGTTTTTGTAGAAACAGGGTTTCACCATGTTGCCCAGGCTGGTCTCAAACTCCGGGGCTCAAGCTACCCACCCACCTGGGACTTCCAAGGTGCTGGGCTTACAGATGTGAGCCACTGTGCCTGGCTAAATTTTGCTAGTTGACATATTTTTCTACTTCGTGAAATAATTATACTAGCAACTATAGTATGTTTCATTTATTCCTAAGAGGAGAGGTCCTACAAAGTATTAAAAGCTTATCAGCTTAAATTTTTGTGTGTTCTTTTTTTTTTTTTTTTTTTGTGAGACAAAGTCTTGCTCTGTCACCCAGGCTGGAGTGCAGCAGCATGATCTCTACTCACCACAACTTCCACCTCCCAGTTTCGAGCAATTCTCCTGCCTCAGCCTCCCAAGTAGCTGGGATTACAGGTGCGCACCACCACAACTGTCTAATTTTTGTATTTTTAGTAGAGGCAGGGTTTCACCATCTTGGCCAGGCTGATCTCAAACTCCTGACCTCAAGTGATCCACCCGCCTCAGCCTCCCAAAGTGCTGGGATTACAGGCATGGGCCACCACACCCAGCCAAATTTTTGTGTGTTCTCACATTAAAAACTATACCTCAAATAAAGAAAGTCTGACAGCTGGTGCAATCAGCAGAACTGTCTATTTCCCCAGGATAAATAAAATGGATAAGCAGACCCTGAGATGGAGATTAGCATGCAGGAGGTTTTTGGGGAAGACTCTTGGGTCAACACCACGGAAAGGATGGGAAGGAAGCTGGTCTGGGCAGGGGGAGAAGCTGGGCTACGATGCAGTATCAAGGGAGACCCTGCAGGACACTCTGAAGCTGAATGGCCCTTTGAGCATTGTCCTGAGTTGGGACATAGGGCTGGGTTTTTTCTAACTGTCTCGATTAGTTACTGGATGCCCTGAGGAAGAAAGTGGAGGTGACCTCAGGAGAGATGGCTTCCTTCAGTGAAGTAACTGTCAAAGGAGCTGACAGCCAAGCACAGCAGGGCTTCCTGCTGCTGGTATGCCCAGTGGCTGGGGAGATTAGCTGTTCATTCCTGAAAGGAGATGGGGTAATGCATCACTAAAATGCTTAGGCAGAAAACTAGCACTTACCAAGAACCTACTACATACCAAACATTTTCATATACATTATTTCATTGAATCTCATATCCAGAAGTGATTTGACCCCAAGGCCACATGGCTAGTGATGGAAGCAGAATAAGAGACCATCACTGTCTCCAAAACTCTCTTCTTCACATCACACTGGCCAAGTGACTATCTGAAACTTGGAGATTTCCTTTGGAAGTGTTTATTGATTCCTGTCTTAAAAGTGACATCTTCTGGCCAGGCGTGTTGGTGCTCCCCTGTAATCCCAGCACTTTGGGAGGCCGAGGAGGGCGAATCATGAGGTCAAGAGGTTGAGACCATCCTGGCCAACATGGTGAAACCCCATCTCTACTAAAAATACAAAAATTAAGGCTGAGGCGGGCGGATCATGAGGTCAAGAGATCGAGACCATCTGGCCAACATGGTGAAACCCCATCTCTGCTAAAAAATACAAAAATTAGCTGGGCATGGTGGTGCACGCCTGTAGTCCCAGCTACTCAGGAGGCTGAGGCAGGAGAATCACTTGAACCCAGGAGGCGGAGATTGCAGTGAGCCAAGATCACGCCACTGCACTCTGGCCTGGCAACATATTATGAATCTGTATAAAAAAAAAAAAAAAAAAAATTGACACCTAAAGTAAAATAAATATATTAAAAAAAAAAATTGGCCGGGCATGGTGGCTCATGCCTGTGATCCTAGCACTTTGGGAGGCCGAGGTGGGTGGATCACCTGAGGTCAGGAGTTCAAGACCAGCCTGGCCATCATGGTGAAATGCCATCTAAAAAAAAAAAAAATTGACATCTTCTGAACATCTACTATAAGCCAGACATGGAGAATTAAGGGGGAAAAAACTGAAATATCATAAACACACACACACACACACACACACACACACACTATATATATACATTATACATCATAGATATAAATAAATAAATATCTATACATCAATATACATATAGTTGTTCCTGCATATCCTCAGGGCATTAGTTCAGGACTTCAATACCAACATCTACAGATGCTCAAGTCCCTTATATAAAATGGTTTAGTATTTGCATATAACCTATACACATCCTTTCATATGTGTATAGGTTAAATCATCTCTAGATTATTTATAACACCTAATACAATGTAAATGCTATATAATAAGTTGTTATACTGTATTGTTAAGAGAATAACGACAAGGAAAAATGTCTGTACACGTTCCATACTGATGCAATCATCCATTAAAAAGATATTTTCTAGGCCGGTCGTGGCGGCTCATGCCTGTAATTTCAGCACTTTGGGAGGCCAAGGTGGGTGGATTACCTGAGGTCAGGAGTTCAAGAACAGCCTAGTCAACATGACAAAACCCTGTCTCTACTAAAAATACCAAAATTAGCCAGGAATGGTGGTGGGCACCTGTAATCCCAGCTACTAAGGAGGTTGAGGCAGAAGGAACACTTGAACCCAGGAGGCGGAGGTTGCAGTGAGCCGAGATCGCCCCATTGTATTCCAGCCTGGGCAACAGAGCAAGACTCTGTCTCCCTCTCGATTAATCCATTGATTGATTGATTGATTGACTGATTGATTTCCTAGGCCAGATAAGGTAGCTCATGCCTATAATCCCATAACTTTGGGAGGCTGAGGCGGGAGAATTGGTTGAGTTCAGGATTTTGAGACCAGTCTGTGCAACATTATTTCTATCAAATTTATTTTAAAAAATTAGTTGGGAGTGGTGGCATGAGCCTGTGGTCCCAGCTACTCAGGGGACTGAGGCAGGAGGATCGCTTGAGCCCAGGGGTATGAGGCTACAGTGGGCTCTGATCACACCACTGCACTCCAGCCTGGGTGACAGAGTGAGACCCTGTCTCAAAAAAGAAAAAAGAAAGAAAGAAAGAGAAAATATTTATCTACAGTTGGTTGAATCCATGGATGCAGGACCCATGAATATGGAGGGCTGATTGTTTATATATATATATATATATATATATATATATATATATTTTTTGGAGATGGAATCTCTTTCTGTCTCCAGGCTGGAGTGCAGTGGAGTGATCTTGGCTCACTGCAACCTCCACCTCCTGGGTTCAAGTGATTCTCCTGCCTCAGTCTCTTGAGTAGCTGGGACTACCGGCGCCTGCCACCATGCCTGGCTAATTTTCATATTTTTAGTAGTGATGGGATTTTACCATATTGGCCAGGCTGGTCTCGAACTCCTGACCTTGTGATCTGCCCTCCTTGGCCTCCCAAAATGCTGGGATTACAGGCGTGAGTCACCTTGCCCAGCCTAGAGCTGACTGCAGATATCTACTGATCAGTTGTTCAGGCCTGGAGTTCACCTTAAAACCTACTCCTCACCTGTCATGTATAAGCCATCACCAAGTCCTGTTGTTTTTAATTCCAAAATACATCTTGCATCTGCTCACTTGGAGCTGTCTTCACGCCAGCCTTACCCACCATTGCCTCTGTTCCACCAAGCTTTCATCAACAACTTCCTAACAGTCACTCCATATCCTCTTTTGGCTCCAATCCCTTCTTCGCATAGTCTTTATAGTGATTTTCCCCAAAATGCACAACTGTTTATGTTACCATGCCACTTAAAGTCTTTCAATGGTTGCTCTTGGCTTTTAGGGTAAAGTCCAAATCCCTTGGAAGTTTGTGTATACTAATTGAACAACTATTATCGAGGTTCTACTATGTCCATGCAGTATCGTAAACATTGGGGACATAGCAATGAACAAAAAGGATAAACGCCCCTATATTCTTGAATACAAAATTAGCCGGGAGTGGTGGCAGGCGCCTGTAATCCCAGCTACTTGGGAGGCTGAGGCAGGAGAATCACTTGAACCTGGGAGGCAGAGGTTGCAGTGAGCTGAGATTGTACCATTGCACTCCAGCCTGGGTAACAAGAGTGAAATTATGTCTCAAAAAAATAAAAGGGCTTTTAAGAACCATAACTATGGCCGGGCGCGGTGGTTTATGCCTGTAATCTCAGCACTTTGGGAGGCTTCCGCAGGTGGCCAAGATCCCACCATTGCACTCCAGCCTGGGCAATAAAAGTGAAATTCTGTCTTAAAAAGCAAAAACAAAAAGAACCATAATACAATGCCATTAGTACATACAATAATATCAACAATGATTCCTTCATATTAACTAATTCTCAGTCCATGTTCAAATTTTGCAAAGGAATGATGATAATAATTAGTAATGAATTTAAGCCGCCTAAGAAGAAACAAGGGTGGTGGTGGAGTTAGGAACAGCAGAAAGGTAATTCCATCAATAGGTTGCAGTTCCTGCTGGCTGGGAACATTGTTGGAGTCAGGAGCCTTCAGGGAGGGCGCTAGAAAGGCAGGAGGTGATCCCACTTTCCTCTTTGCCCATTGTTCAGTCACATCAGTCTTCCAATCTGGGGTGTTGGAAGTGTAAGGTCTTTTAGGCTGACTGATGTTGCCATGGACGCCATGCTAACCTCTGTGACTTGCACAGACGCTCCAGATGAGTTCCTGGAAAATCTAAAGTAACTGGAAGACCATGAAAAGAGGAATAAATGATCAACCCCGGAAGCGCCTACTTAACTTTGAGACATTCTCTATTGTTTCTTATTCCCGCCCTAATTAATAAGGCCATTGGAATTTGTAACTGATCTTGGTCAACCTCGTGACTCCACACCCTATGACCCCTCCCAGGTTGCAAACCTACGACCACCTTCCAGCTTGCAAAAAACTGCCCTAAACTATAACTTTCCACTGCCCACCCCAAACCTATAAAACCAACTCCTATCCCACTGCCCTTTGCTGACTCCCTTTTCGGACTCAGCCCCCTGGTACCCAGGTGAATAAACAGCCATGTTGCTCACACAAAGCCTGTTTGAGGGGTCTTTTCATTCAGGGTGCACATGTTTTTGTTTTTGTTTTTGTTTTGGGGGGGGCGGTGAGGGAGGAAGGGGACACCCGCCTAGCCAGCCAGATCAGCCGAATCAACCCTGGCAATCAATGGGGTGACAGACGTCGCAATCAGATCGCCCTCACATCCAGGGCGCACATGTTTTAACGGGAAGATTCTGTACAGATTTCTTCCCTACAATCTCATCCATCTCAGCTCCAGCACCTCATTGTCTCAGGAGAATGTGCAAACTAAATTAGGTTCTCCTATTACAACGTTGGTGCATCCTTGTGTAACATGGTAAAAGCCCTATAAAACTCTGTAACCCTAATGTCACAGGCAAGCAGTCCAAACTCACACCATCTTGGCCCCTGCAACTTGTAATAAGTAACTAAGGTCTGTAATTTCCACCCCTACCCAGACAATGTGTAAACTAACGCTTATCTTGACTTTTGTAAACCACTTAAGTAACAATTGGAATATCCAGAGTCCCATGGCCCTTGGAATGTCCGGAGCCCCTCACCCTCATCTCCGCCCAGGAGGTGATTTACGGAATCCACTGGCACTTGGAATGTCTGAAGCCCCTCACCCCCACCCTCAACCCTCACCCTCACCCCTGAAGTGGTTTACGGGCAAAAAAGGTCTTGACACCCTTCTTTCGGGGCCACAGGTTGGAGAGACGCGAGTCCTCTGTGGCCGCCGGCAATAAAGACCCGGCAATTTGGCATACTTTTGTCCTGGTGTTGACTTTCTATGCTCCATCCAGTACAACACTTGGAGCACTTGTAATCATAATTTTGAAACTATAGGAGAATGTATTTGATATCTAACTCCACCACGATCTACAGCTTCTTTGCTCACCACTGTCATTGCCAGTGCCTACAGACTATCAATAGGACACTTTTAGCTGGGCGTGGTGACTTATGCCTGTAATCCCAGCACTTTGGGAGGCTGAGGCAGTGGATCACCTGAGGTCAGGAGTTTGAGACCAGCCTGGCCAACACGGTGAAATCCTGTCTCTACTAAAAATACAAAGAAAGATTGCTGGGCGTGGTGGCGCGTGCCCGTAATCCCAGCTACTTGGGAGGCCAAGGTAGGAGAATCGCTTGAACCCGGGAGGGGGAGGTTGCAGTGAGCCGAGGAGATCGCGCCACTGCACTCCAGCCTGGGCGACAAGAGTGAAAATCTGCCAAAAAGTAAAAAAAAAAAAAAAAAAGACACTTTCAATAAATATTTGTTGGACAAAGGAAGGAAGGCATATCAATAGTGTCAAATGCCACAAACTTCTAAATCCACCCATAACACGGTTTCCAACAAGGATTCTAAATTTTTTGCTCTCAATTACCAATTCCTTGCTTGTAAAAAAGATGCAACTCTTAGTATAAGTTAATATAACTTGAAAACTAAGTTGGGCCCCTCATCCCTGCCGAATTTGGAGAGACAGCGTTCTAAAAATCTCTTAACCTAAAGATGCTAGTTGATAAAGGAAACGATTAATCAAGAGTGTCCTAAATACTACAGCCCACCTTAAACAAGGTAGCTCTAACACTCTAACGCGGTCAGGAAGGCTGAGGTCCCGCGATTTGACTTTCCCCGCCTGGCGGCCTCAAGAGGCGGATATTAGCCGCCCAGGACGGAAGTTCCGGAGCTTTCAGACCCTCGGGGAAGCAACTCGGCAGCGGACCAAGATGGCGGCGCCCAGCGAGGGACTAGCGTTTGCCGTGGGGGTTGAGAAGAATTGGGGTGCGGTAGTTCGCTCCCCAGAAGGAACCCCCCAGAAAATCCGGCAGCTGATAGATGAGGGGATTGCCCCGGAAGAAGGAGGCGTGGACGCGTGAGTTCATGAGTTAACCCTGGGTCTGGCGTTGGAAAAGTGGAGAAGGCTTGGGGAACACAGGCCTAGAGAGGCAGATAGCGGGTAGGGAAGGTCCCTTCGGTCGGCGACTCTGGCAGTGGGGGCTGGCTTCTCAGGATCTGAAAGATACTGGGATTACTGTGTTTGATTGGCTTTGATCTTCCCCTCGGGATGTACCGGATTCCGAACCATAGCCGAAATTTTGTCATCGGACATTATTTTTGGAAGGAAAAAAAGAGGACCGTTAACTGATCTTTACTTTGATTCGAATTCTCTAATTGGTCCCTTTTTTTTTTTGGAAGGAATGGGTATCAAAGGTGCCCCCAGGTAGAAATATCAAAATTGTTTTTTCTGCTGTTAACAGATTTCTGAAGAGATTCAAATTGTATAATGCATATCTGAAGCCTTGAATCTTATTTTCTGTTCACTAAAGTTATGTAAAATACTTGTGGAGAACAGTGAGTGAGTGAAGAGAATAGTTTGCTAGGATTAGTGAAGCCCTGTAGAGGTAGAAATTGATTGAAGTTAGGTATGGCTAAACTGTAAAGAGTTTTGAATGCCAGACTGAAAACTTTGGGTTTTATTTATTAAGTATTATAAAACCACTGAAAATAATAAGCTGAGGAATGACATGAGTAAAATGAGTAAAAATGATTTTTAGGAAGCTTAAAATCCAGTATTGGTGTGATTTATGATATGATGCGTAGAGAAGCTAGATAGAAAATATTTAAGCAGAGGGATACTATGAAAGGCTTACCAACAGTTTTGCCACTTTGTGTTAGGAAGGACACGTCTGCCACATCCCAGTCAGTTAATGGATCACCCCAAGTGGAACAATCTTCATTGGAATCTACAAGCAAAGAAGCCTTCTTTAGCAGAGTGGAAACATTTTCTATATCCTTTTTTTAGTTCATGTGAATTGCACTTTCTGTCTGCTTCTAGAATTCCTCCAAGGTATTACACATTCCTCCAAGGTATTACTCCAAGGTATTTAAAATTCTTCAAGGTTTAAATTTAAGAATCAAATCCTTGTTTCTGGTGGTACTGATATAAGAAGAAGCGAAAAAAAAAAAAAGAAATCTTGCTAAGAAATTGTATAGGAAACTCAGCATCCTAATATGTTATCCCTCAAAGGGACAGTTGAGATTATCTAACCTTTTCTTTTTACTAAAGAAAACACTAAGAGCCTGAGAAAAGAAGAAATAACACCTAATACTTGTATATAGTATGTTTTCACATATATTATCATATTTGATCTTGACCTTAAACCTATGAAAAAAGCATTATTATTATACTTGTTTTACAGAAGAGGAAACAGTTTGGGGCAGGTTATGTGACTTGCCCAAGATGAACCTTTTAGCAAATGGCAGATCCAAGATTATAATCTAATGTTTTTCAGATTATTAGAGACTATACTACTTTACTGTCTCTTTCTAGATTTTCCTTTGTGTAATAGCTACCTATTGCTGCATAATAAATTGCCCTAAAACTTAGTAATCTTAAAACAACAAACATGGCCGAGGTGGGTGGATCATGAGGTCAAGAGATCGAGACTATCCTGGCCAACATGGTGAAACCCCGTCTCTACTAAAAATACAAAAAATTAGCCGGGCGTGGTGGTGCATGCCTGTAGTCCCAGCTACTTGGGAGGCTGAGGCAGGAGAATTGCTTGAAACTGGAAAACGGAAGTTGCAGTGAGCTGGGATCGTGCCACTGCACTCCAGCCTGGCAATAGAGTGAGACTCTGTCTCAAACAAACAAACAAACAAACATTTTTTATCTCATAATTTCTGTGGATCAGGAATCCAGGCATGGCTTAGCTGAGTCCTCTGGCTCAGGGTCTTTCACAGGCTGCAATTAAGGTTGGTCAGGGCACTGTCATTTGAAGGCTCAACTAGGAAATGGTCCACTTCCAAACTCCGTCATGTGATTGTTGGCAGGATTCATTTACTTATGTCCATTGGACTGAGGGCTTCAGTTCTATACTGGCCATTGGCCAGAGATGCCCCTCCCTACTTGGTTCCTTGCTACATGGGCCTCTCTAAAGGAAAGTTCACAGCCTGGCAGCTAGCTTCCATCAAAGTGAGCAAGCAAGAGAACAAGATACAAACCAGCGTCATTTTGTAATCTAATCTCAGAAGTGACATCCCATCACTTTTGTCATATGCATTAGAAGCAAGTCGCTAGGCCAGCCCATACTCAAAGAGCAGATAACACCAGGGCATGAATACAAGAAGGCCAGGATACTTGGAGCCACCTTAAAAGCTGCTTACATCACCTTGCTTTGACAGAAGTCTTACTTTATGTATATGTATAATTTTTTTTTTTTTTTTTTTTTAGTAGAGATGGAGTTTTACCATATTGGCTGGCTGGTCTTGAACTTGTGACCTCATGATCTGCCCACCTCAGCCTCCCCAAGTGTTGGGATTACAGGCATGAGCTGCCAAACCTGACCCTGAATTTCTGTCTTACAAACTATTGACAACGTCTTGACCTAGGAATCAAAAATTAACGAAATCTCAGAATATAAGACCATGAAATAAGCCAAATCACACACCTTTTTTTGATCAAGAAACTAAATACTGGCTGGCGTAGTGGCTCACGCCTGTAATCCCAACACTTTGGGCGGCAAAGGTGGATGGATCACCTGAGGTCGGGAGTTTGAGGTCAGCCTGGCCAACATGGTGAGACCCCGTCTCTACTAAAAATACAAAATTAGCTGGGTGTGGTGATGTGCACCTGTAATCCCAGCTACTTGGGAGGCTGAGGCAGGAGAACCACTCGAACCTGGGAGGCAGAGGTTACAGTGAGCACTCCAACCTAGGTGGCAGAGCAAGACACTGTCTCCAAAAGAAAGAAACTAGACTGGGCACAATGGCTCACCCCTGTAATCCTTAGCACTTTGGGAGGCCAAGGTAGGCAGATCACGAGGTCAGAAGATTGAGACCATCCTGGCTAAGAAAGTGAATTTTAGTCTCTACTAAAAATACAAAAAATTAGCTGGGCATAGTGGCACGTGCCTGTCGTCCCAGCTACTCAGGAGGCTGAGGCAGGAGAATCACTTGAACCTGGGAGGCAGAGGTTGCAGTGAGCCGAGATTGTGCCACTGTACTCCAGCCTGGGCGTTAGAGTGAGACTCTGTCTCCAAAAAAACCAAACTAATACTGGAATGTTACTCAAATGAAAAAATAAGCAAATGCTAGTTATCACATTGCATATTTCAAGAAGAGACATTAAGCATTAGGTCTTAAGTTTATTTACAAACATACCCAGTGTGCTCTATGCCTGAGTTCAAGAATTTGATCCATTGTTTTGTTTTGTTTTTTTTCTTCAACTTTTATTTTCAGTTCCCGGGTACATTTGTAGGATGTGCAGGTTTTTTACATAGGTAAACGTGTGCCACGGTGGTTTGCTGCACAGATCAGCCCATCGCCTAGGTATTAAGCCCAGCATCCTATTCTTCCTCATGCTCTTCCTCCCCCTACCCCCACCCCCATCAGTCCCCAGTGTATGTTGTTCCCTCCACGTGTCCATCTGTTCTCATCATTCAGCTCTTACTTCGAAGTGAGAACATGTATTCGATTTTCTGTTCCTGCGTGTGTTTGCTGAACTAGCTTCTAGCTCCACCCATGTCCCTGAAAAGGACATGATCTAATTCCTTTTATGGCTGCATAGTGTCAAAGAAATTGTGAACTCAAACATCCATCTTAAACAGTTATCTTTTTTTTTGACACAGAGTTTCACTCTTGTCACCCAGGCTGCAGTGCACTGGTGTGATCTTGGTTTACTGCAACCTCTGCCTCCTGGGTTCAAGTGATCTTCCCGCCTCAGCCTCCCAAGTAGCTGGGATTACAGGCTCCCACCACCATGCCTGGCTAGTTTTTATATTTTTAGTAGAGACAGAATTTCACCATGTTGGCCAGACTGGTCTTCAACTCCTGACCTCAGGTGATCCACCCGCCTCAACCTCCCCAAAGTGTTGGAATTACAGGCATGAGCCACCACACCTGGCCCAGTTGATATCTTTTTTTTTTTTAAATAAGAGATGGGGTCTTGCTATGTTGCCCAGGCTGGAGTGCAGTGGCTATTCACAGGTGCGATTCCACTACTGCTCAGCACAGGAGTTTTGACCAGCTCCATTTCCAGCCTGGGCTGGTTCACCCCTCCTTAGGAAACCTGGTGGTCCCCCACTCCCAGGAGGTCACCATATTGATGCTGAACTTAGTGTGGACACGCGATCAGCATAGCGCACTATAGCCCAGAACGCCTGGGCTCAAGTGATCCTCCCACTTCAGCCTCCCGAGTAGCCGGGACTACAGGCACCTGCCACCGCGCCTGGCAGTTGATGTCTTAGAAAAGTACAGCAAATCAGATCCAAAGTAAAAGTCATTGGTGGCTCACACCTGTAATCCCAGCACTTTGGGAGGCGGTCAAATAACGAGGTCAAGAGATTGAGACCATCCTGGCCAACATGGTGAAACCCCGTCTCTACTAAAACAATACAAAAATTAGCTGGGCATGGTGGCATGCACCTGTAGTCCCAGCTACTCAGGAGGCTGAGACAGGAGAATTGCTTGAACCCGGGAAGCGGAGGTTGCAGTGAGCCGAGATCACACCGCTGCACTCCAGCCTGGGGACAGAGCAAGACTCTGTCTCAAAAAAAAAAAAAAAAAAAAAAGTACACGTCATCATAATTAGTAAATGCCAATTGTTTTCACTGAAAATGTCAAATTTTCTGGGCTGTCATTTTGGCTTCTATAGACCATAGAGGTTGTGAAGCTGAGGATACTCTAGCGCAACATGGCCAACATAGTACTGATGGGTAGCTCTGTGAAAGGAGTGGAGACTGAAGACGAAAGAAATGTGGTACCACACCAAGTCCTCTGTTTTTCACTTTTTTCTTCCCTGTATGCCAAGACAGAAAGACCTAGATGGTAGTTTTTTACAGTGATTTAAAAAATTTTTTAAATTACATACTTACAGAAAGGTTGCAGAGGTTACAGAGAACCTTTTTTCCGAGCTATTTGAAAGTAAGCCACCAAAGTGATGTCTTATTACTCCCAAATGCTTCCTATAAACAAGGACTTTGTCCTACATAACCAGAATGCAACCATCAAAATCAGGAAATTGACATTGATAAGTTACTACCGTCTAATCCTCAGACCCCAGTTTTTTCATCAGTGTACTAGTAACATTCTTTATAGCTGAAGGACCCAGTTGAGAATCACACATTACATTTCGTCGTCATGTTGCTATAGTCTCCTTTGATCTGGAACATTTCCTCAGTTTTTCCTTGAATTTCATGATTTTGATACAACAGACCAGTTATGTTGTAGAGTGTATGTCAGTGACGTTGGATGTTTCTTAGTGATTAGATTCAGGTTATGCAGTAGTGTCATGAAGCGATGCTGTGTTCTCATTGCATCCTGTCAGATGACACATGATTTCTATTTATCCCTTTACGGTTATGATCCCTTTGATCACTTGATTAAGGGAGTGTCTGGCATTTCCATTGTAAAATAACTCCTTCCACCTTTATGAATAAAAAGTACTTTGTGGGGAGGTTCTTTGAAACTATATAAATACTCCATTCCTTGTCAGACTTTAGGTAATTGATTTATTTGTAGCAACATAGACTCATGATTTTCTTTTTTATTCAATAGGTTATAATTCATTACTATTATTATATATTTTGATGCTCCAGTTGTTCCTTCTTTAGTCAGTGATATCCCCCTCAGGTTGGCCTTTTGACACATCCCATAACCCATGACCTCTTTATTGCTTTTAGGAAAAAGTTGTTCTAGGCTTATCTTCTTGTCTCATTCCTGGAATCAGCCAATTCTACAAGGATCCTTGGCTCTTTTTCAGTGGAGAATGTTATTTAAAAGATAAGATCTGAACTGGGCCTGGTGGCATACCTGTAATCCTAGCACTTTGGGAAGCCTAGGTAGGAGAATTGCTTGAGCCCAGGAGAGAGACCAGCCTGGGCAACATAGTGAGATCCTGTCTCTATATAAATGAATGAATGAATGCCAAGATCTGGATGCAGAGAGAACTCACAGCTACTGTACCACTGTTCTTAGGCCCTCTCAGAGGAAAAAGCTAGAGATATATATGTTTATGTACACACATTACACACACACATTCACATATGTACACACATACATCAAAATTTATATCCATTTATCCCTATATTTTAGAAAACGATGAGTTCCTGCTGACATCTCCAGTTGCAACTGTACATCACAGGATTCATTCAAGTTTTCTCCTTTTCTGTATTTGTCCCTCCCTTATTCAACACTGTGAAACATAATTTCCATTATCCTTAATATGTTTACTACTTTGATCAATCTCCCTGTATGTACTTCATCTCCCATTTCTGCCATGCTGCCATCCTTTCTTGCGTGGATCTCTCGTCACCCCGTTTAGGCCCTAGCACTCCACACTTGGCTGCCGCAAGCAAATGCCTGTTACATACCACTTGGGTTCTGACACCCTGCGCTGAGCTGCCTCTTCCCAGTCTCCTGACTCAGACATCTTCCTTGTTCACTACCTAATGGCTTTAAGACTAAATTGCTCAGGAAAGGGAAGGTATTTTAATCATCTTTCTGCCTTTGTTTCTTGCATTAAATCTTGATTTTGATATAGTATTTAGATCCATTTCCTTTTTGCTTATTGGCTATAAATTGATCATCATTTTGGATATGATTATTTAACTGTTACTTTTATTCTAGATAATCATGGCTCCTTTAATATTTATATCTAAATTTTGTTTTATAGTCTTCATACTTCTTTGCTGATACTGGAATGTTTTTAAAATTCCTGTATCCCTTTATAAAAATGTAAAACTTTACTGCATCTTCTTTCATATTTTATACTTTTTTTTTTAACTGTGCTTTGTAAAATAAGAGCTCTTCAGGTAGAATTTTTTTTTTTTTTTTTTTTTTTTAAGGCCGGTGAGCTCCTGCGGGCTGCGCCCACGCGGAGTCACCGACCGTTTTTTTTTTTTTTTTTGGGACAGAGTTTCACTCGTTATCCAAGCTGGAGTGCAATGGCGCGATCTCGGCTCACCGCAACCTTTACCTCCTGGGTTCAAGCAATTCTCCTGCCTCAGCCTCCCGAGTACCTGGGACTACAGGCATGTGCCACCATGCCCAGCTAATTTTTGTATTTTTAGTAGAGACGGGGTTTCACCATGTTAACCAGGATGATCTCGATCTCTTGACCTCGTGATCCACCCATCTCGGCCTCCCAAAGTGCTGAGATTATAGGCATGAGCCAGCATGCCTGGCTTTTGTTGAAACAGAATCTTGCTCTGTTGCCCAGGCTAGAGGGCAGTGGCACCATCTCAGCTTACTACAACCTCTACCTCCTGAGTTAAAACGTTTCTCCTGCCTCAGCCTCCCAAATAGCTCGGATTACAGGCACATCCCACCATGCCCAGCTAATTTTTGTGTTTTTTGGTAGAGATGGAGTTTCACCATGTTGGCCAGGCTGGTCTCAAACTCCTGACATCAAGTGATCTGCCTGTCTCGGCCTCCGAAAGTGCTGGGGCCACCGCGTCTGGCCCAGGTAGTATATGAAAAACTGAGGCTGGGCAAGGTGGCTCTTGCCTGTAATCCCAGCACTGTGGGAGGCCAAGGAGGGTCTCAGGCATTTGAGTTCAGTCATTTAAGACCAGCCTGGCCAACATGGTAAAACCACTCCTCTATTAAAAATATAAAAATTAGCGGGGCAAGGTGGTGATGCCTGTAAGCCTACCTCAGAGGCTGAGACTGGAGAATCACTTGAACCCAGGAGGCGGAGGTTGCAGTGGGCTGAGATTGTGCCATTTGCACTCTAGCCTGGGCAACAGAGCAAGACTCTGTCTCAAAAAAACAACAACAGCAAAACAGAACAAAAAAAAAACACAAAAAATTGAGCATTTAATATTAAGGAGCAATAAATGTTTTAGGATACCTTTCCAAATATATTCTTGTAGATGCTTTTAGCTGTTTGAAACACATTCTTGCACATCCCCATTGATAATAGCAATCAAATTTTGGAGGGATAATTTTACTGCCTTTATTCTTGAGAAAGTAAAAATGGATGTACAGTAGGAGATCATAGGCGAGTGGCAGAAAATATTTCTGTGTTTGACTTTGACCATCTCTTATTGTTTAGGCCTATCCCAGTACTTTCACTCATGTCATTAAGTTCCTAGTGTTTCAGATGCAGTGAAAATTAATGGATCCTGTATTCTACCAGACAACCAATAATAAACTTTTTTTTTTTGAGACAGGATCTTACTCTGTTATCCAGGCTAGAGGGCAGTGGTGTGATCATAGCTTACTGTGGCCTCAATCTCCTGGGCTCAAGCAATCCTCCTCCCTTAGCCTCTCAATTAGCTAAGACTACAGGTGTGCACCACCACATCCTGCTAATTTTTTGATTTTCAGTAGAGATGTCTCACTCTATTGCCCAAGCTGATCTTGAACTCTTGAGCTCAAGCAATCCTCCCACCTCAGTCTCCCAATGTGCTGAGATTACAGGCATTTGCCACTGCCTGGCCAATAAACGTTTTAAACACACAAAATACATAGGGCTTCTTCAAGAATAAGTTAATAACTTCTCCCTTCCACTTACTACTTAAATGACCTCCATCATTCTGTAAAGTATGTGCCTGTGCATTAAAAATAGTTTTTCTTGGCTTGGTATGGTGGCTTACTCCTGTAATCCCAGCACTTTGGGAGGCTGAGGTGGGCAGATCATGAAGTTGGGAGATCGAGACCATCCTGGCCAACATGGTGACACCCCGTCTGTACTGAAAATACAAACATTAGCTGGACGTGGTGGCCTGTGATTCCAGCTATTTGGGAGGCTGAAGCAGGAGAATCTGGGAACCTGGGAATCGGAGGTTGCAGTGAGCTGAGATCGCACCACTGCATTCCAGCCTGGCAACAGAATGAGACTCCGTCTCAAAAAAAAAAAAAAGTTTTTCTCATTGCCTTTCTCCTTAGTATTTATTGCTATATACATTAAGAATGAGTTGAGCTTGTAATTTATGACTTAATCATTTTAATATACTTGCATTGTTCACTTGTATTCCAGCACTTTGGGGGGCCAAGGTGGGTGGATCACCTGAAGTCAGGAGTTCAAGACCAGCCTGAGCAACATGGTAAAACCCTATCTCTGCCAAAAAATACAAAAATTAGCCAGGTGGTCTCAGCTACCTGGGAGGCTGAGGTGGGAGAATTGCTCGAACCTGAGAGGATGAGGTTGCATTGAGCTGAGATCGTGCCACTGCACTCCAGCTTGGGCAACAGAGGGAGACCTTTTCTCAAAAAAAAAAAAAAAAAGTATACACACACACTTATATATACATTTGCAGTGTTGTTTTTCTTAACATGGATACTCTTTGAAATGGGCAGGTAAGCCCTCCGAGCTCTCTCCCCTCGTCTGTGCAAAATATGGCTGGGTCACAGTTGAATGTGATATGCTCAAGTGCTCTAGCTGTCAAGCTTTTCTCTGTGCCAGTTTACAACCAGCTTTTGACTTTGACAGATGTAAGTATAAGGTACAGATTACGTTTTTCTCCATACTGAAATATATACTATCCCGGTTTCCTGGAAACAAAAAAAGTCATTTTAGTTTGATCAGAAAGTATGTACTATTATATATAACAAGGTGAATTTGTGATTGCTTTCACCCTATAGGCTTTAATCCTTTTTAAAAAATCTTTTTGTCTTTTTGAGATGGCGTCTCATTCTTTTGCCCAGGCTAAGTGAGTTGTAGTGGCGCAATTACAACTCACAGCAGCCTCAACCTCCTGGGCTCAAGTGGTCCTCCCACCTCAGCCTTCCAAGTAGCTAGGACTGAAGGCACAATGCCAGTACATCTGGCTAATTTTTGTATTTTTTGTAGAGGTAGGTTTTTACCATGTTGCCCAGGCTAGTCTTGAACTCCTGAGCTCAAGTGATCTGCCCACATCAGCCTCCCAAAGTACAGAGATTACAGGGGTGAGCCATAGTGCCTGGCCAGTCTTTTTTCTTCTTCTTCTTTTTTTTTTTTAAAACTAAGCAGCTACTACAGCATGGACTTTACTTAATGTAATCTAGGTAACAGGTAACAGCAGCATGTTTACTTTATTATTCCAAAATGTATACTTTTAGACAAAGAGTGACAAAGGACTTTTATGAAGTCTCACACTTTGGAATGCTCTGCCTTATACTATCTATGGGGCTGGGTGTGGTGGTTCACGCCTGTAATCCCAGCACTTTGGGAGGCTGAGGCAGATGGGTCACATGAGGTCAGGAGTTTGAAACCAGTCTGGCCAACATGGTGAGACCCTGTCTCTATTAAAAATACCGAAAAGCTACTCAGGAGCCTGAGGCAGGAGAATCTCTTGAGCCTGGGAAGTGGAGGTTGCAGTGAGCTGAAATTGCCTCACTTAACTCCAGCCTCGGCAACAGAGGAAGACTTTGTTTAAAAAAAATAAAAAGTAAAAATAAGGTATGTGGTATCTCCTTTGTTGACCTTAGGATCTCAGTTTAAAAGCTGTTTTGTGGAAAATATTAAGATGATGTACTTGCTAGTATTTTCACATTTTAAATTCTCTTAGTTATTTTTATTTTTCATTAAATCTCTACTCTTAGAAGACATTCATTGGATTCTGAATCTATAGAGTGTTTTTTAAGGTGTTGCTGTTTATGTGAATTTCAGATAAGCAACGATGTGCTGAGCTGAAGAAAGCTTTGTGTACTGCCCATGAGAAGTTCTGTTTCTGGCCAGACAGCCCATCTCCAGGTACTCATTTCTAAGAATTCCTGTTCACCATTTCTCCTTCGTCATTACATTTCTAATATTGTCTACTTGTTTGTGAAAACTTAGTCTTTGAAGTTTCTTCTCTTTTTCTATTTGTATTTTTCCAGAAGAACTTATATTCACTTGTGTTATTTCTTACCTTTATTAAGTGCATTTGACATACTTAAGGCTTTAGCCATATATGTGCATTATCCCATGTAATCCTTCCAGGGGTCCTGGGAGGTAGATATTATCAAACCAGTTCTTTTTTTTTTTTTTTTTTCTGAGATGGAACCCTGCTCTGTCACCTAGGCTGGAGTGCAGTGGCACGATCACGGCTCACTGCAACCTCCCCCTCCTGGGGTCAAGCGATTCTCCTTCCTCACCTCCGAAGTAGCTGTGATTATAGACACCTGCAACCTCCCCCTCCTGAGGTCAAGCGATTCTCCTTCCTCACCTCCCAAGTAGCTGTGATTATAGACACCTGCCATCATGCCCGGCTAATTTTTTTATATTTTTGGTAGAGACAGGGCTTCACCATGTTGGCCAGGCTAGTCTTGAACTCCTGACCTCAAGTGATCCACCCGCCTCAGCCTCCCAAAGTGCTGGGATTACAGGCATGAGCCTGTAAATGAGTTCATTTAGGTGAAGGAACTAAGAATCAGAGGTCTTAAAACCAACTAGAGAGAAGCTATAACTAAGTTTAATCTGATTTCAAACCCTCTGCTTTTCCCACCACACCAAGCAACACTATATTCTACCTAGGCTTCCTGTAGAGGGAGTACTACTAATAGCAATAATGGTGGAAGTTAAACAGGATTCATTTGCTAAAGAAGACTCACAGGACCCCAAGTGAGAATGATCACAAATCTGCAGTTTATTATAGTAAAACAGTACACTATCACAACAGCACTGAAGTAAGGGTGTCATCACAGCCACAGGCTGTCTAGGGAGCCAGGTCCACCCTCATATTTCCTCTTTATATAAGAGCCATGACAGGACATACTCTCTTGAATCAGGAACTACTGATGTGTGCACAGAACACTTTGAAATAAGAGAGCCCAAATGTAATCTCAACTGGGTTGTGTTTTTTTTTTTTTTTTTTGAATTATTATTATGTTTATTTTTTTGAGATGGAGTCTCACTCTGTAACCCAAGCTGGAGTGCAATGGCATGGTCTCAGCTCACTGCAACCCCTGCCTCCCAAGTTCAAGCGATTCTCCTGCCTCAGCCTCCCAAGTAGCTGGGACTACAAGTGCATGCCACCATACCTGGCTAATTTTTGTATTTTTAGTAGAGACGGGATTTCACTATGTTGGCCAGGCTGGTCTTGAATTCCTGACCTCGTGATCCACCTGCCTCGGCCTCCCAAAGCTGAGATTACAGGTGTGAGCCACCATGCCCAGCCTCAACTCGGTTTTTGAAAATATTTTGTTCATCATTTAAAAAAATATTTTGTTTGACTATAATCCTAACACTGAGAGGCCAAGGCAGGAGGATCACTTGAGTTCAGGAGTTTGAGACCAGCCTGAGCAATAAATATAGTAAGACCTCATCTCTATTAAAAATAAAAATAAATAAATATTTTGTTGATCATGTAGGCATGTTCTTGCTAAGTAAACAGCTTCAACAGCAGAGCCCTCTGGTGGGAAATCTAAGAGCAGGTATAAAAAATTCTTTAGACCCGTAGTTAAAAGGCAACACTGTTCATCTCTATATTTCATGCCTTGACCAGGAATCAGTGCCATATAGGTATATTTTTTATTTCAGTAGGATAGCAGGCTACTTCCAGGGTCACTGATGGCTAGGAATATTCCATGATTTATCACTAAAAGGAAAAAGTAGATTGAAAATAACCAGAGATTGCTCTCTACCTTTGATCAATGAAGACTTGGTAGAAAAGGATTAAAATTGTTAAAATGAAGATGAGTATATAATACGGATTTCCTGCTGTTGAAATAGCTAGGATTTACTGATTATTTAACTGCAGAGTGTAACAAAACTTGATCCTCTGAGGATTTGAATCCATCCCTGTCTAGTGCACTCAGTCCAAATTTGTTTTTTTTTTTTTGAGATGGAGTCTTGCTCTGTCACTGAGACTGGAGTCAGTGGTGCAGTCTAGGCTCACTGCATCCTCTGCCTCCCAGGTTCACATATTTCTCCTGCCTCAGCCTCCCCAGTAGCTGGGTCTACAGGTATGCGCCACCACACCGGCCAATTTTTCTGTTTTTAGCAGAGTTTCACTATGTTGGCCAGGCTGGTCTCAAACCCCTGATCTCACGATCTGCCCGCCTTGACCTCCCAAAGTGCTGAGATTACAGGCGTGAGCCCCAATGCCTGGCTGTCTAAGTTTTTAAGGTCTGCCAGGGCTCTATTGGTGGTTCCCAGCTCTTATTACTATACATTCTGCTTTCTTGACCTCATTCACAACTTCAGCTACCACCTTGGAGACCTCTAAATCCTATCAAGACCTCTCTTTTGAGCTTGACTCATATTTCCATCTACCTTCTAAACATTTCCACTTAATGTTATAGGTAGCTGGAACTCAACTGAACTCTTCATCTTATACCTAAAACTTTCTCCATCTTGGCAAATGGCACTAACTTTCCTATCCAGTTGCCCTAGCCAGAAACCTGAAAGTCACTTTAGATGCTATTCTCTATCGTCACCCACTTTGACCTGTCCATTCTACCTTCTAAATGGGTCTTAGATATGACCTTTCAATTATACGATCCCTTGGTTTGGTTCTTTAACATTCAAAGGACCTATATGTGGAGAAAAGAACACTCACAACTATTTACACTTTATGGTTAAATGTATTAAGAAAAACTAATAAATATAATTTTGAAGGTAATTTTCTTCTAACATTTACCAATAATTTTAAACTAAATTAAATTTCTTTAAACATTTTAAATTACAATGATTAATTTACAAGGACTGCTTATTTTAAACATGTCACTTTAAACAGTAGATAAAATGTACAAATACATTAATAACAAAATATATCTTTAAACTTATCTTAAATATATATTTTCATGTTGGGTTTAGTTTCTTCTCTGTTTACTTTTTTTTTTTTTTTTTTTCTGAGGCAGGGTCTTGTTCTGTCACCCAGACTGGAATGCAGTGGCTTGATATTGGCTCACTGCAGCCTTGACCTCCTGGGCTCAAGCGGTCCTCTCACATCAGCCTTCCAAGTAGCTGGGACTACAGGCATGAGCCAGCATACTCAGCTACTTTTTCTATTTTTTGTTTCCATCTTTTTTTTTTTGAGATGGAGTCTCACTCTGTTGCCTAGGCTAAAGTGCAATGGTGCGATCTTGGCTCACTGCAACCGCCACTCCCCAGGTTCGAGTGATTCTCCTGTCTCAGCCTCCTGAGTAGCTGGGATTACGGGCACATGCCACCACGTCCCGCTAATTTTTGTATTTTTAGTAGAGATGGGGTTTGATCTTATTGGTCAGGCTGATCTTGAACTCCTGACCTCAAGTGATGCACCTGCCTCAGCCTTCCAAAGTGCTAGGATCATAGGCGTGAGCCCCCACTCCCGGCCATTGCCAGAGATAATTATACTATAGTATATAATCAGTTGCCACACTGCTTAGATTTCAGACAGATTCTTTCTTTTCCAATGTAGGTATTACCAGTATAATTCCTAATCGTATACTTTATATACTCTGGTACCCAGTTATGCTTCACCTTATAATGTAAGCCTTTTTGTATCTCTTTTATAGACTTTAGGAACATGCCATGTTTTTCATTCTTAGCTCACAATAAGTTATAACTTGGGAGTTGTTATAAAATGTTGGTTCTTTAAGCCCTTTCACCTGTTTAAGCCTCCACCTCCACTAACTCTGTTTTGTTTTCTCTTTCTTAAGGTAACAATTGCAAACATACACAGAAGTACACAGAATAGTGTAAATAATGAAACTCCATCACTCAACTTCAACAATTATCACCTTATAGTCGATCTTGTTTCTTCTATATTCCTAACACCTAACAAACACCTTGCCCCTCTGCATTGTTTTGAAGCCCAGTCCCACATACTATGCCATTTTCTCTGTAAATATTTCAAGATATAAAAGATATGGATTCTACTTCTTTTTTTTTTTTTTTTTTGAGATGGATTCTCACTCTGTTGCCAGGCTGGAGTACAGTGGCACAATCTTGGCTCACTGCAACCTCCACCTCCCAGGTTCAAAGATTCTCTTGCCTCAACCTCCCGAGTAGCTTGGACTACAGGTGTGCACCAGCATGCCCAGCTAATTTTTATATTTTTAGTAGAGATGGGGTTTCACCATGTTGGCCAAGATGGTCTCGATCTCTTGACCTCATGATCTGTGCACCTCGGCCTCCCAAAGTGCTGGGATTACAGGCATGAGCCACTGCACCTGGCTGGATTCTGCTTTTTAAACATAGTCACAGTAGTATCATTATAGCCCCATCAAAATGAAAATCAGTAATTTCTTGATGTTACCAAGTTTCCTCAGTCGTTCAGTATGTGTTTTTTATTTTTGACAGTTTACACCAGTATAATCTTCCAGTTTACTTTTTCCACAGACCGATTTGGGATGTTGCCCCTGGATGAGCCTGCTGTCCTTGTTAGTGAATTCCTAGATCGTTTTCAAAGCCTTTGTCACTTGGATCTCCAGCTTCCTTCCCTAAGGCCGGAGGACTTGAAAACTATGGTGAGTTTTTCCTGACCAGGCTGCAGTGGCCTCCAGTTATTGCCAGCACCTATACCTGAAGCATTTCTTTTTTTTTTTTGGAGACAGAGTCTTGCTCTGTTGTCCAGGCTGGAGTGCAGTGGTGTGATCTCAGCTCACTGCAACCTCTGCCTCCCGGGTTCAAACAATTCTCCTGTCTTAGCTTCCCCAGTAGCTGGGACTACAGGCGTACACCACCATGCCTGGCTAATTTTTTCTATTTCAGTAGAGATGGGTTTTCCCTGTGTTGCCCACGCTGGTCACGAATTGCTGAGCTCAGGCAATCCATCTGCCTCAGCTTCCCAAAGTGCTGGGATTACAGGTGTGAGCCACTGCGCCCGGCCTGAAGCATTTCTTTTAATGACAAGAAGATGCAATTGTTATGAGGAGAACTGCTTGTCTGTCTCTCAGCTGACCTTTTCAGTCTCTACCAGGAAGGTGACTGTTGAGAGTTCCATTTGAATATTTAGGTATAATTTTTTTTTTTTTGAGATGGAAAGTCTTGCTCTTTTCCCCCAGGCTGGAGTGCAATGGCATGATCTCGGCTCACTGCAACCTCCTTCTCCCGGGTTCAGACAAGTCTCCTTCCTCAACCTCCTGAGTAGGTGGGATTACAGGTGTCTGCCACCACACATGGCTAATTTTTGTATTTTTAGTAGAAATGGTATTTCACCATTTTGGCCAGGCTGGTCTCGAACTCCTGACCTCAGGTGATCCACCCGCCTTGGCCTCCCAAAGTGCTGGGATTACAGGCATGAGCCACTGTGCCCTGCCAGGGATGGTTTTTTAAATGGCATAGATTCAATTTAAAATATATGTATATAAGTAGAGAGTTTATTTGAGCCAAGTTTTAGGGCTATAACCTGGAAGCATAGATTCAAGTTTGCCCTGAATATATGCTTCCCACGAATTCAATTCTATCTTGATTTATTACTTAAACTATTTAACAGAAAATACTGAAATACAGGCTGGGCATGGTGACTCACGCCTGTAATCCTAGCACTTTGGAAGGCCAAGGTGGGCGGATCATGAGGTCAGGAGATGGAGACCATCCTGGCTAATACCGTAAAACCCCGTCTCTGATAAAAATACAAAAAACTAGCCAGTCATGGTGGCATGCACCTGTAATTCCAGCTGCTCGGGAGGCCGGGGCAAGAGAATTGCTTATATTCAGGAGGCAGAGGTTGCAGTGAGCTGAGATTGTGCCACTGCACTCCATCCTGGGTGACAGAGCGAGACTCCATCTCAAAAAAAAAAAAAAAAAGAAAAAATACTGAAATACAACTACATATGGTTTATTGCATATCATTTTCCAAAAAAGTAACAAACTCCCTTCTCCTTGTGAGTAGAAATGTTTAAATGCTCTAGTCAGGCCAGGCACGGTGGCTCACACCTGCAATCCCAGCACTCTGGGAGGCTAAGGCAGGCGGATCACCTGAGGTCAGGAGTTCAGGACCAGCCTGGCCAACACGCTGAAACCTGGTCTTTACCAAAAATACAAAAAATATTCTGAAGCCACTTCAAGTGCTAAAAAAGAAGAAAAAAAAGAATTTAAAAAATACAAAAAATTAGTCAGGCATGGTGGTGTGTGCCTCTAGTCCCAGCTACTTGGGAGGCTGAGGCAGGAAAATTGCTTGAACCTGGGAGACAGAGGTTGCAGTGAGCCGAGATCGTACCATTGCACTCCAGCTTGGGCAATAAGAGCGAAACTCTGTCTCAAAACAATAAAATAAAATAAATGCTCTAGTCAGTCTGTACTTTGAAACGGAGTATTTACTGTCCCATTTCATCACCGTGTGGGTACTCCATGAAGACAAGACATGAAGACAAGCTTTACTGTAGGAAATAGTAGCCTCTTCAAGTTAAGAGAGTGGTATGGATTTTAGCATCAAACTATTAATCTCTTGAACTTCTATCCAAGTACTAACCAGGCCTGACCCCGCTTAGCTTCCAAGATCAGATGAGATTGGGCACGTTCAGGGTGGTATGGCCATAGACGCAAACTGTTAACCTCTGATGCTTATGAATATTACCCTGTCTAGCCAAGGCAATTTTTTTCACCTGATCATAGTTCCTTAATTTTTTTTTTTTTTTTTTTTGAGCCGGAGTCTTGCTCCGTTGCCCAGGCTGGAGGGCAGTGGAATGATCTCGGCTCATTGCAACCTCCATTTCCCAGGTTCAAGCAGTTCTCTGCCTCAACTTCCTGGATAGGTGGAATTACAGATGCCTGCCACCATGCCTGCTAATTTTTGTATTTTTAGTAGAGATGGGGTTTCAGCATCTTGGCCATCCTGACCTTGTGATCCACTTGCCTTAGCCTCCCAAAGTGCTGGAATTTTGGTGTGAACCACCTCGCCTAGCCAGTTCCTGATTTTTCCCAAAACAAAAATAAAGTCTAACGAGCTCTGTCATTCTGTCAAAAAGTAAATTCAGAGCGAGGGGCACAGTGATGCACACCTGTAGTCCCAGCTACTCAGGAGGCTGAGGTGGAAGGATTGCTTGAGCTCAGGAGTTCAAGACCAGCATGGCCAACATAGTGAGACCCCGTCTCTAAATTTTTTTTTTAATGTTTAAGTAAATTTAGCATTAGGCTAAGACATAAGCAGTAATCTCTTTTTACTATTTGAGTTTGAAGTTTGCATGTTTCAGGGAAAATCTGCAACTGGTAAATTGAGAACAATTTAGTAATAACAAGAGTTTTGGCAGTTCCAGGGAGACTCCATCTTTCTCAGTCAGCAGATCCAGGGCAATTCAGAAAGCAGCTGTGTGTGTCTGGGCGTGGTGACTCACACTCTGTAATCCCAGCACTTTGGGAGACTGAGGCAAGCGGATCATCTGAGGTCAGGAGTTTGAGACCAGCCTGGCAACATGATGAAACCCCATCTCTACTACAAAAATAAAAAAAATGAGCCAGGTGTGGTGGCACCTGCCTGTAATCCCAACTACGCAGGAGGCTGAGGCAGGAGAATCTCTTGAACCCGGGAGGCAGAGATTTGCAGTGAGCTGAGATCGTGCCACTGCACTCCAGCCTGGGCGACAAGAGTGAAATTCCATCTCAAAAAAAAAAAAAGAAAGAAACCTTCCTGGCGATATTATAGCCCTGTCCTGGAAGTATTTGTTCTCTGTGAACTGTTTTCATGTTTGTAATTTCCTTCCTGATTTTTGACTTGTACCATCTAGGTATGTTACAGTGTATAATTTTTCTTTTTATGGTGGTTGAAACTTGAAGTTTTTTACTTGGCTCCTCTGTAGTGCTTGACAGAAGACAAGATCAGCGTTCTCCTACACCTACTTGAAGATGAAATTGATCACCGAACTGATGAGAGGAAAACTACGACCAAATTAGGCTCAGACATCCAAGTCCACGTCACTGCCTGTATTCTCTCTGTGTGTGGCTGGGCATGTAGGTGAGTCAGCGAATTTTGCCCGGAGACAGGAACTATGACAACAGCATTACACCCATATATATCAGTCCCTAATCATATTTAGAAATCACATGGTGTTTCCCGTGAGAAAAAGAGACAAAGAGAAAGTGGTTGGGGGGTGGCAGCAGGCAGAATGGGTAATAATAATTAGTAACAAAACCAGAACTGGAATTCAGGAATTCTTGGTGTCACAGCTGAACTTTGTTTCTTGTGCTATTGCTTCTCAACTGGGAATCTGTAGTCTATAAACAGTGAAGCTCCTTTCTAAAAATAGAAAATAAGCTCTCCTATTTTTAAGAAGGAAAAATAAGAAGTTTTTTTCTATTTTTAGAAAGGAAGAAAAATCCGCTTAATTGGTAAAAACTACCATAGGAAACACCAGCTGGAGTCCTCCAGGCCCCCGTGCTGCTATTTCCATTCCAGCTGCTCAGTTTGGCAGAGACTTCCACTATCCTTAATCTACCAAAGAGCGTATTTAAAATAAATCAAGATTGGTTCTTACAGTAAATAAATCTTGATTTATTTTAAATATGCTCTCTTTGATAGATAAAGGAGTGTTTTTTGTGTAAAGGGAAAAGGTTTAAAGAGGGACAGGAGAAACTTTTAAAACATGCCCGCAAAACAGTCTCACCATAGAGAGCACACTAAGAACCCCAGGTCTTTCTATGGGAAATACATGAGAGATGACGAAGCATGAAGCTGGGGTCCGGAGATTGGAGCACAAAGGCTCTGACAGGACATGGTTCCTGTCTACCGGACTGTACCAGAAATTGGATGAGATAAAACATACTCACAAGATATTACACTTAGTCATTTGGAATTGTGACACTTTGAGAAAACTCTCTTTCTTTTTCATTCCTATCTAGTTCCTCTTTGGAACCCATGCAACTCTCCCTGATAACATGTTCGCAGTGTATGAGGAAGGTGGGGCTCTGGGGCTTCCAGCAGATTGAGTCGTCCATAGCTGATCTGGACACATCCTTTGGCCTGACCAACTCCCCTATCCCAGGCCTTGAGGGGCGGCCAGAGCGCTTCCCTCTGGTGCCTGAATCTCCTCGGAGGATAATGACCCGGAGCCAGGATGCCACTTTCACCCCAGGCTCAGAGCAGGTATGCACTTAGCTTGTTTGGGGTGGGCTTTTTTTTATTTTTAAACTGTCCTCTGAAGTGAATGAATTGAACTGGGGTGGACTTTGAAACACGATTCTTGGCAAAAATGTTGTTGCTAGAAAGTTGGAAATAAATTTAGGGGGATAGGCTTCACTTCGCACTACACTGGTTACAATGCCACGTGGTGTTTCTGTTCACTAATGGAGAAGCTAAATTCATCCAGATGCGGTGGCTCATGCTGTAATCCCAGCACTTTGGGAAGCTGAAGCAGGCAGACCACGTGAGGTCAGGAGTTTGAGACCACCCTGGCCAATATTATGAAACCCCGTCTCTATGAAAAATGCAGAAATTAGCCAGGTGTGACGGCGGGTGCCTGTAATCCCAGCCACTTAGTAGGCTGAGGCAGGAGAATCACTTGAACCTGGGAGGCAGAGGTTGCAGTGAGCAGAAATCACCCCGCTGCACTCCAGCCTTGGTGACAGAGAAAGACTCTGTCTCAAAAAAAAAAAAAAAAAAATTAAAGAAAGAAGTATTTCTGACCATGATCATTAATATCATTTTCGTACTTCCATCATCTCCCCTTTCCTTCAGGCTGAAAAGAGCCCTGGTCCCATTATCTCTCGAACTCGGAGCTGGGACTCCTCCAGTCCTCTTGACCGTCCTGAGCCAGAGGCTGCTAGCCCCACCACCAGAACCCGCCCAGTGACCCGAAGCATGGGAACAGGTGACACCCCCGGCCTGGAGGTACCATCTAGCCCTCTGCGGAAAGCCAAGCGAGCTCGCCTCTGCTCCTCCTCCAGCAGTTCAGTGAGTCCACCTCGCATGTAGCAGTGGCTGAGCATAGACAGCATGTTGGGATTTCCCTGGGCAGCATGGAGAAGCAGGCATGAGCCCTTCCGTGGTCCAATGCAAAAAGTAGACCCTGTGAATAAGTTTAAAGTCGAGTGACCAAAGGGAAAAAATGTCAGTCATTTGCTCCTTTGGGGTAGCGCTTCTGGAGAAATAATAGATACCTAAGGCAAATGGAACAGCAGTGTGATACGGGGACAAACCTGATAAGGCAGTGGTCCCCAACCTTTTTGACACCAGGGACCGTTTTCGTGAAGACCATTTTTCCACGTACCGGAGTTGAGAGGATGGTTTTGGGATGATACAAGCACATTACATGTATTGTGCACTTTTTATATAATGAAATAGTTATACAACTCACCATAATATAGAATCAGTGGGAACCCTGAGCTTGTTTTCCTGCAACTAGATGATCTCATCTGGGGGTGATGGGAGATAGTGACAGATCATCAGGTGTCAGACTCTCATAAGGAGCCAGCAGCCTAGATCCCTCGAGTGTGCAGTTCACAGTAGGGTTCCTGCTCTTGCGAGAGTCTAGTGCCGCTGCTGATCTGACAGGAGGGGTAGCTTAGGCAGTAATGCAAAGGATGTGAAGTGGCTGTAAATACAGATGAAGCTTTCCTTGCCCAGTTGCTGCTCACCTCCTGCTGTACGGCCTGGTCCCCGTCCATGGCCGGGGGGTGGGGTATCCCCTATCCCTTGTGATAAGGTATAGTTTGTTTAACACGAAAGGAGTGAAAAAGTAAGGAAAATATCTCGGCAGAGTTTAAAGGAGAGCATAAACACTTGAAGTATGAGCAGTCGTGAGATTCTGGATTTGATGACTAATAGCAGTGCCTCCCTGAACTTACATAGCATCTGCCCATGAATGCTATTTCTTTTTCTCCTTCCTCAGGACACATCTTCCCGAAGCTTCTTTGATCCCACCTCTCAGCATAGAGACTGGTGCCCTTGGGTGAATATCACACTTGGCAAAGAAAGCAGGGAGAATGGTGGAACTGAACCAGATGCCAGCACCCCAGCAGAGCCAGGCTGGAAGGCAGTGCTTACCATCCTGTTGGCCCACAAACAGTCCAGCCAGCCAGCTGAAATGGACTCTGTGGTGAGATAAGCCGTTACCTTGTGTGTGGACAGCCCTTGCTGTTGTTTATGGGAGGAGGAGCAGAGGCTGGTCCTATAATTAGCACCCTGCCTGCCCTCAGCTTTCATATGTCAAGTTATTTGGGGATTTTTGTTTGTTTGTGAGATGGAGTTTCGCTCTTACTGCCCAGGCTGGCGCGCACTGGCACGATATCTGTCACTGCAACCTCTGTCTCCTGGGTTCAAGCAAGTCTCCTGCCTCAGCCTCCCAAGTAGCTGGGACTACAGGCATGCACTACCACGCCCAGCTAATTTCTTTTTCCTTTTTTTTTTTCTTTTTCCTGCAAACTACACAAAGATGTGTTTGTTTTTTTTTGAGATGGAGTTTTGCTTTTTCACCCAGGCTAGAGTACAGTGGCGCAATCTCGGCTCACTGCGACCTCCGCCTTCTGGTTCCAAGCGATTCTCTTGCCTCAGCCTCCCGAGTAGCTGGGATTACAGGTGCCCATCACCATGCCTGGCTAATTTTTGTATTTTTAGTAGAGATGAGGTTTCACTGTGTTGGCCAGGCTGGTCTCAAACTTCTGACCTCATGATCCACCCGCCTCAGCCTCCCAAACTGCTGGGATTATAGGCGTGAGCCACCATGCCCAGCTAATAGGTCAAGTTAGACTCATTTTGCTTTCTTCCTAGGGAACAGGCATAGAACTGGTTTGCCTTTCTGCACTTTAGCATATGGCATTCCATCAAGTTCTGATAAATTCTTTTGTTCTCTTAAATAAAATGACTCCAAGTAGAAAAGGAGTACGGAAACAGAAATAGATGAATAGGCAGCTGCTCCAGCCTCATGTTGCAGACAGCTGCTTTTTCTTTCACTTGCTGTCACGTGCACCTGGCCAGTTAACTTAGCGGTTTGGAGCACTGGACTCTGACTCCAAGATGATGGCTTCATTCCGCATGCTGGCCACATTACTTTACTCTGTTCCACAGCCCAGACTGTGACTCTGCTAGCCATTGCAGCCATGACTGCTGTGGGTTACAAATGTGGGTGTCAACTGAGAAGAAAAGTCAAGTGTTTGCTGTGTGTAAAGTTTGGAAGCGATAGGCTGGGCAATATGGAATCCTGAAAACTGGGTCTCTCCTTGGCTGGCTCAGTCCCAGATTTTCCTTATAGCTGGTAACAATTTCTGACCTCTATAACTTTCAAGGACAAAGTAAAATAATACTTGTCATCAGATATTTACAAGCAGCATTCCTAGATTCATGGTTTTCTAGGGTTACAGGATTCCACTGGAGGGAACTATAGTAATGCTAAAAGTCCAGAAGTGTATATTAGTACCCTTAGTAAATATACAGGCGAAGGTTTTCCAAGTTTTCACAGAAAACTTGGCAGTTTTTAATAAGACGCCTCTGTCACTGCCATACTAAAAAGAAAGCCCATGGGGTTTTGCTTTTGTTTTGGAATAGGAAGTCGGCCTCATAACTGGCCCTGGATTCCAGGACTTTTTTTTTCTTTCTAATATCCTGTTTAAAGGACTTTTAAGATCTTTTTTCTTTTGTTTTTGGTAGTGTGTCTTTTAACCTTCTGACAGCTGCTGCGACTGGAAGCTAGAAAGCTTAATGAGGTTGGGTGGTAAAGGATCCTGATGTTTGAAAAAAAAAGCCACTACTGAGGCTGGACCTAGTGGCTCATGCCTGTGATCCCAACACTGGGATGCCGAGGCAGGCGGATCACCTAAGGTCAGCAGTTCGAGACTAGCCTGGCCAACATGGTGAATCCCCGTCTCTACTAAAAATCCAAAAATCATTAGTCAGGTGTGGTGGCGCATGCCTGTAATGCCAGCCACTCAGGAGGCTGAGGCAGGAGAATGGCTTAAACCTGGGAGGTGGAGTTTGTGGTGAGCTGAGATCATGCCATCGCACTCCAGCCTGGGCAACAAGAGCGAAACTCCGTCTCAAAAAAGAAAAGAAAAAAATTAGCCAGGTCTGGTGGTATGCACTTGTAATCCCAGCTACTCCAGAGGCTGAGGCAGGAGAATCGCTTCAGTCCAGGAGGCAGAGGTTGCAATGAGCCGAGATTGTGCCGCTGTACATCAGCCTGGGCAGCAGAGCGAGACTCCCTTTCAAAAAAAGAGGATAGATTTTTTTAAAACTACGAAAGTGTCATATGAGAAACTGGAGGTAACTGGATCATCTTACTAGACATTCTTTGTACTGTCACAGAGACCCTTCATGCATGGAATATTTGCTCTTTATTGTGATTCTCAAAGGCAGATGTGGTATGTGCCTGTAGTCCCGGCTACTGGAGAGACCGAGGCAGGAGAATCATTTGAACCCAGGAGGTGGAGGCTGCATTGAGCCAAGATTGTGCCACAACCTGGGCAACAGAGCGAGACTTCCAAGTGTTCTCATTCACCAAGAGCTTTTATCTCCTAATGAATTACTTTGTTTCCCTTTACCACCATTTCCCAGAATCTCAGAGCATTTCATAGGCACGATCAGATGGCAGTGAGATTCTTCCTATTATTAGCACTGCCGGCTAAAACAAAGCGGTTGAAGACCAAGGCCAGAGCTTAAACTCATAGGGGTCATTCAACTCTATTTTTATCACTTGGCCTTGGTTTATACTGTTCACTTCAGCTAGGCCTCACATTAGTATAAATACTTATTCACAAGAAATAATGAAGTAGGGCCGATTCAGCATCATGAGTGAAAAACCAGTGCTAAATGTGCTGCACCAACAGTGAGTCAGAAGTGTCATCCTCAAGTACAAAGAGGAGGACAGATACCGATGCCTGAAGGGAGGATACGAGCCGGGTCTTAGAGGCTCAGAGTGTGTTAATAGGAGTCTGACAGTAGAACCCCGGCCCCTCGATCTTTAGTCTGTCTTTAGGTATATGTTATGTATGGCACACTACAAAGTGAATTTTTACTCAGTCCCAGACATGTCTAGATCATGTGGGAGAAATGATCTATCCTTTGTCTCTATAAAAGAATATAATCACTAATAATAAGCTTTTCTACCTACAGAGTCTCTCTGAGAAATCAAGGAAAGTATTCCGAATATTTCGGCAGTGGGAATCTCTATGCTCGTCCTGAAGATATTCCAGCCCCTTCTGGAGACAGCTGGAATGAGTGACTCTTTGAAAAATAAAGGCCGAGTTCCTTTTGGTCAGCTGATGCTAAGTTTTTCCTGTTCTGGGTTAATCATAAGGACCCCCTGTTGTTGCAAAGGCAGTGAGTGTCAACCATCTGCATCTGGCTGAGGGAGACCAGCTGTCATCGTTTTCAGGATGTGGTGGGGTAAGGGCAGCAAGCCTGGTGGTGTTGAAGGAGTGTGGGGTTAGCTGACTAGCGGGAGGACCAAGGACCTGACCACCCATTTCAGCATCTTCAATGTGGGGCAGTGTTCTGAGGACTCTTCTATCCCAGGAGTATGACAGCGTGTGTTAATAAAGTATTTGCTAAGATTCTCGTTGGAGAACTGTTTACCCCTTTACCTTGTGGGCTGGAGAAAACTTCAATGGAACATTCAACTTTTGGTTTTCAGATTGGCTGCAAAGCCTAAAATTTATTTGTGATGCCAGTCAAGGAGGTATAATCTTTTTTTTTTTTTTTTTTTTTGAGAGAGTCTCACTCTGTCACCAGGCACCAGGCTGGAGTGCAGTGGCACAATCTCAGCTCACTGCAACCTCCGCCTCCCAGGTTCAGGCAATTCTCCTGCCTCAGCCTCCCAAATAGCTGGGACTACAGGTGCACGCCACCACGCCCAGCTAATTTTTTTTGTATTTAGTAGAGACAGGGTTGCACCATGTTGGCCAGGATGGTCTCGATCTCTTGACCTCGTGATCTGCCCACCTTGGCCTCCCAAAGTGCTGGGATTACAGGCTTGAGCCACTGCGCCATGCCTTTTTTTTTTTTTTTTTTTTGAGATGAAGTCTCACTCTGTTGCCCAGGCTGGAGGGCTTTGGTGCTATCTTGGCTCACTGCAACCTCCGCCTCCTGGGTTCAAGCAGTTCTCTGCCTCAGCCTCCTGAATAGCTGGAATTACAGGTGTCTACCACCATGCCTGGCTCATTTTTCTTGGTATTTTTAGTACAAAAAAATTTTATAGACAGAGTTTCATCATCTTGAAACCCTGACCTCATGATCCACCTTAGCCTCCCAAAGTGCTGGGATTACAGATGTGACCCACCTCACCCAGTGGTATAATCTTTCTTAAATCAAAAGCAAGATGATTTTCATTATGCCACCAGGAAATTTCCTGGTGTGTTACAGTGAATGGTAAGCCAATAATTTTCTCTTTGCTCTGATAATAACAGAATAAAAGAATGCAATGGGGAGGAAGGCACTTCAGAAGAGACCCCTCTCCATGTGTCATCGAATGTGTGACTCCCCGAGTTGGGCTTCCCCAAGACTCACTGCTTTTGGGGGATCATCAGTTTTAGTGGTAGAGAAGGTTGACCCTGAACCTGACCCATCTAAATAAGACTCCCCACTGATAAAGTAACCATAAAAGTAACCATGATGTAGCAAAGGCTAGAAAGTGATTATTCTCTGATATGCCATGTTTTTAGTCACTGTGATTGTTTTGTTTTTATACTTTTGTACTGAAGTATTTTAAAGAAAATAACAAACATAATGTTTTACTCATAGTTTAATCTCCAAAAAATATAACTTAGGCCAGGTGCAGTAGCTCACACCCTGTAATCTAGCATTTTGGGAGGAGGCCAAGGCAGGTGGATCACCTGAGGTCAGGAGTACGAGACCAACCTGACCAACATGATGAAACCCTGTCTCTACTAAAAATATAAAAATTAGCTGGGCATGGTGGTATGTACCTGTAGTCCCAGCTACTGGAGTGACTGAGGCAGGAGAATCATTTGAACCCAGGAGGTGGAGGCTGCAGTGAGCCAAGATTGTGCCACAACCTGGGCAACAGAGCGAGACTTCGTCTCAAAAATAAATAAATAAATAATAGAACTTTTTTTCCTACATATTACACCCAGCAAAAATTAATAATCTGGCCAGGCGTGGTGGCTCATGCCTGTAATCCCAACACTTTGGGAGATCGAGGTGGACAGATGAGGTCAGGAGTTCAAGACCAGCCTGGCCAGCATGGTAAAACCCCATCTCTACTAAAAATACAAAAAATTAGCCAGGTGTGGTGCCATGTGCCTGTAGTCCCAGCTACTTGGGAGGCTGAGGTAGGAGAATTGCTTGAACCCGACTGGCGGAGGTTGCAGTGAGCTGAGATCACGCCACTGCACTCCAGCTGGGGAGACAGAGCGAAACTCCGTCTCAAAAAAAAAAAAATATCCCTCAATATCATCTAATACCACCTACTACTCTATATTCAAAATTTCCGATGGTTCCAGATACATTGTTTATATGTGAGTCGTCTAAACCAGGACATGAGCATGAGTTGTGTTAACTCATTTTACTCTAAAGGGCAGTCATTTCTTTCATGCATGTCAGATTTTAAATTTGTCATTTTCAGTCTGAACTTTTTTTCCTACATATTACACCCAGCAAAAATTAATAATCTGGCCAGGCGTGGTGGCTCATGCCTGTAATCCCAA
>CAUYQU010000353.1:0-28908 GCA_963574635.1 Cheracebus regulus
CTTTCTCCTTTTCTCTTTTTCTAAAATCTCTTCCTCTTTCTTTCTCTTTCATTTTTTCTTTCTTTTGCTGTTTCTTTCTTTCTCCTTTTCTCTCTTTTTCTAAAATCTCTTCCTCTTCCTTTCTCTCTTTCATTCTAAAAAAAAAATAAATAAATAAATAAATAAATTCAAGAAATTTGGCTCCAGAGTTTATATATATATATACCTTCAGAATTATTTTCCCCCCTTAGGACTAATTTGCATGAATGAGAATATCAGGTCAAAGGGCACAAACTTTTCTGTAATGGTAAATAATGTCAATAAACTTAGTTAAGGGGGTTGGGTAAAACATGAAAAACTCAGTATAAGACAAGTTTTATGTGAAAGTAGTTTATTTCAGGAGGAGATGTCAGAACATGAATTGAAGATATGGGCCAAGTACTTAGAGGTATAGGGGTTATGTTGGAAAAAGATCTGGAGATCATGATCAATAAAGGTGAAAGGGAGGTCATAAAAGCAGGTGAATCCTGAGAGAGAAAGCATACAGTGAAAGAATTCGAGGATCAGTGTCACAACCTTGGGGCATGCCCACTCTTAAGAGGATATGGAGTCTAGGAAGGAGGCTGAGACTCAACCTGGGGATCTCCAGAGTTGGGGGACAGAATGAAAGAGAATCATGGCAAGAGAAAAGTTTCAGTGCAGACAGAATAGCCAAGAGGATCAAAGGAAACAGAGAAAAAAAGTGAATAGGCCCAGCATGGTGGCTCACGCCTGTAATCCCAGAACTTTGGGAGGCCAAGGCAGGCGGATCACTTGAGTTCAGAAGTTCAAGACCAAGCCGGCCAACATGGTGAAACCCGGTCTCCATTAATAATACAAAAATTCATGTGGTGATGTGTGCCTGTAGTCCCTGCTACTTGGGAGTCTGAGGCAGAAGAATCACTTGAATCTCGTAGGCAAAGGCTGCAGTAAGCCGAGGTTGCGCCACTGCACTCCAGCCTGGGTGACAGAGTGAAACAGTGTCTCCAAAAAAAAAAAAAGTGAATAAAAACTTTTTACGAAGGGCCGGGTGTGATAGTTCATGCCTATAATTCCAGCAGTTTTGGAGGCCGAGGAGGGAAGACTGCTTGAGCCCAGGAGTTTGAGCAGCCTGAGAAACACAGCAAGACTCTGCCTCTATAAAAAATTTTAAAGTAGCGGGGTGTGGTGGCACATGCCTGTGGTCCTAGCTGATTGGGAAGCTAAGGTGGGAGGATCACTTGAGCCTGACAGGTTGAGGCTACAGTAATACAGTGAGCCATGATTGCACCACTCCACTGCACCTCAGCCTGGACAACTGAGTGAGACCCTGTCACAAACAAACAAAAAAACCCCAAAAGCCACTGGACTGTGTAACTAGATCACTGATGATAGTATGTAAGTATAGAAAAAAAAGTAGGAGTATGGTTTGATGTATAAGACAGCAGTGAAAAGATGGGTGATGGGGATAAGATTAATTAGATGAGAAAAGAGTACAAAGACAAAAGGATACTGAGCATAACAAGAGGAGGGAAATCAAGGAATTCAATTTCACCAGAGAGAATATGTTTGTAGATCTATTTCGTGTTCTTATTTATTTATTTATTTATTTATTAAATAAAGACAGGGTTTCACTGTGTTGGTCAGGCTGGTCTTGAACTCCTGACCTCAGGTGATCTGCCCGCCTTAGCCTCCAAAGTGCTTGGATTACAGGCGTGAGCCACCACGCCTGGCCTATTTCGTGTTCTTAATGATCCAAGATAATGGAAAGGAATGACAACATACATAATTAAAAATAAACTTCTATTTGGTTTTGAACGACATTTGATGAAGTTTGTTTTGGTAGCAGTTTTGATTTTCTATTTATATTTTGCTTAGGTTACTATTTAACTCTTAAATACTTTCACTACTCTGCATCAGACCCTTCCACTCCTTTTTTATTACTATGAAAACTATCTACAAGTGTGTATTCCCTAAGTGCACGGTTGGAAGGAAGAAACAGGTAATTTGGCAGCAATCTGGAGTACTAGATGACAAGGGGTAAATGGCCCACAACTGAAACATCATCATGAGTAACAATTAGAACAAACAGTCCATATATAGACAACCAAAGGGTAACTACTTTGTAGCAGGATGACAAAGCATTTTGTCCTCTCTCTTTTCTGCAAGTGGGGGCCAAAATTCCAGATACGCTACATGGAAGAGTTTATCAGGTTAAACTAGTGCTTTTGAATTTTTTTTTTGACAGAGATTTACAATAATAATTTGACATCACAGGCTGGGCGCTGGGTTCACGCCTGTAATCCCAGCACTTTGGGAAGCCTAGCTGGGGAGATTACCAGAGGTCAGGAGTTTGAAAGTAGCCTGGCCAAAATTGCAAAACCCTGTCTCTACGAAAAATATAAAAATTAGCCGGGCGTGGTGGTGGGTGCCTGCAATCCCAGCTACTTGGGAGGCTGAGACAGGAGTAAAGCTTGAACCTGGGAGGTGGAGGTTGCAGTGAGCCAATATCGTGCTACTGCACTCCAGCCTGGTGACAGAGCAATATTCCGTATAAAAAAAAAAAAAAAAAAAAAAAGGCCGGGCACGGTGGCTCATGCCTGTAATCCCAGCACTGTGGGAGGCCGAGACAGGTGGATCACAAAGTCAACAAATCAAGACCATCCTGACCAACATGGTGAAACCCTGTCTCTACTAAAAAAATACAAAAATTAGCTGGGCGTGGTAGCACACGCCTGTAGTCCCAGCTACTCGGGAGGCTGAGGCAGGAGAATCATTTGAACCAGGGAGTTGGAGGTTGCAGTGAGCCAAGATCGTGCCACTGCACTCCACCCTGGCGACAGAATGAAACTCCGTCTCAAAAAAAGAGTTTGACAGCATGATCCATCCATACATATACACATGATGTATGAAACAAAAGTTTCATGTAACAATATTTACCATTATTACATAGTACAGATTCTGATACTTCTACTCTATTTAAGTTTTTTAATATTATGATCACAATACACTAAAATGATTTCATGTTCCACTAGCCACAACCCATACCTTGAAAAACAACTCAGGACAGGGAAGTTGAAAGGTTTTGTCTTCAGAGCCGTCAGATACAGGACATTATTATTTAAAAAGTTCAATAATAAAAAGCATTATGTGGCTGGGCACGGTGACTCACATCTGTAATCTTAGCACTTTGGGAGGCTGAGGTGGGCAGATCATGAGGTCAGGAATTTGAGATCAGCCTGACGAACATGGTGAAATCCCGTCTCTACTAAAAATACAAAACTTAGCTGGGTGTGGTGGTGCACGTCTATAATCCCAGCTACTCAGGAGGTCGAGGTAGGAGAATTGTTTGAACCCAGGAAGCAGAGGTTGCACAGCCAAAATCATGCCACTGCACTCCAGCCTGGGCGACAGAGTGAGACTTTGTCTCAAAAAAAATAAAAAATAAAGCAATAAAGGCCAGGCACAGTGGCTCATGTCTATAATCCCAGCACTTTGGAAGCCCAAGGCAGGAGGACTACTTGAGTCCAGGAGTTTGAGACTAGCCTGGACAACATAGCAAGACCCCCATCTCTAAAAAAAATTTAAAAATTTAGCTGGGTGTGGTGGTGTGCGCTTGTAGTCCCAGCTACTCAGGAGACTGAGGTGGCAGGATCCCTTGAGCCCAGGAGTTCAAGGTTGCAGTTAGCTACGATTCCCACTGCACTCAGACGGGGTGATAGAGTAATACCCTATCTCAAAAATAAAATAAAATTTAAAAAGCAAAGTTATAGGCACGGTGGCTCATGCCTATAATCCCAGGACTTTGGGAGGCTGAGGCGGGTGGATCACCTGAGGTCGGCAGTTTGAGACCAGGCTGACCAACATGGAGAAACCCTGGCTCTACTAAAAATAGAAAATTAGTTGGACTGTAGTGGTGCATGCCTGTAATCCCAGATACTTGGGAGGCTGAGGCAGGAGAATTGCTTGAACCCGGGAGGCGGAGGTTGCAGTGAGCCAAGATTGCACCATTGCATTCCAGCCTGGGCAACAAGAGTGAAATTCCATCTCAAAAAGCAACAAAAAATGGTTAAGTGCCCCCACAAATGGTACAGAAGCTAAAAGCAAAACAGGGTTTCACCATATTGGTCAGGCTGGTCTCAAACGCCTGACCTCAGGTGATCCGCCTGCCTCAGCCTCCCAAAGTGCTAGGATTACAGGCGTGAGCCACCACGCCCGGCTAAAAATACTTTTTTTCTTTTTCTTTTTTCAAAGATGGGGTTTCACCATGATGGCCAGGCTGGTCTTGAACTCCTGACCTCAGGTGATCCACCCACCTCGGCCTCCCAAAGTGCTAGGATTACAGGCGTGAGCCACCCCACCCACCGAAATTTTTTTTTACCGGAGACCTGAGACTCTTTACAAGAGTCAAGCCACAATGAAGGAGGTATGGAATGTGGCATTTTAAGGGAACAATGAATCTCAGTAAAAACTCTGTGTTTCTAAAGAATTTCAATGGCCACTGAATAAAATGACTTGAAAAGAGAACCCTTTTTCCCTGAGCAGTTCCTTAACCTGCCTGAGATCTGTAAATAACTCATGATAGAACATGAAGGTAGCCGCAAAACATGAAAGAAAGATGTTTCATTAAAATTTATAGATAACGGATACAAAACAAACTAGGAAGGCTGGGCACTGTGGCTCATGCCTGTAATTCCATCACTTTGGTAGGCGGAGGCGGGATGATTGCTTGAAGCCAGGAGTTCGATACCAGCCTGAGAAACAAAGCAAGAGCCTACACAAAAAAACCTGTTAAAATTAGCTGGGTGTGGTGGTACATGCCTACAGTCGTGGCTACTTAGGAGGCTGAGGGGAGAGGATTGCTTGAGCACAGAAGTGTGAGGCTACAGTGAGCTATGATTGCACCACTGCACTTTAGCCTGGGTGACAGAGGGAGACCCCATTTCTAAAATAACAATGATAAAAATATCAATAATTAAAAAAAAAAAAACAGGAGAAAGGAGCAAGCCTACAAACATAAAACTGCTAGCCAAACCCCAAAGACATACAAATGTTGAGATTCCTCTTCAGTTAAATCCATTTTATTAATATATTAATAATGTTATTAATAATAGCAGCAGCTACCACATACTGATTACCTACTAAATGCAGGCAATTTGCCACACCTGGTGTGTACATTCTTTCTATTGCCCCAACAGTCACATATCCCTCACTTTACAGAGAAGAAACTGAGGTGCAGAGGAAGTCTATCTAGCATCAAAGGCCAACTTATTTTTTTTGTATACTGCCTATTAACACAAAGTTCTTTCCTATTAATAAACAAAACAAAACAGAAAATACCAACCTGTTCAGAAGTAGATAAGGGAAGGGGCAAGGACCCTAATTCTTTCAGCAATTCATTTGTTTCCTTGGCGAGCTGATTTGTAGAGTGTTGTAACTGTTGCCTAAGAGAGAAAAGATATGTTTCAGGATTTTCTCACTTCTTGAGAGGGCTATACTCAGAACAGCTTTGTTCTCAGAGTGTCTCATAATGAAGGGAATGAAGGGCCATTTGAAGAAATGAGTCCCTAGATGCCCAGGTTCACAACAAATTCCAGACATATTACACAGGCAAACCCACTTCAAGGTATCTTCACTGAGCAGAAAGATTCTGCTTCAATAACCTGCTGAAGGAAGCACAGATCAGGGAAGAAAAGAAAAGCATGTCAGCAATTCTGATAAAAATATAAAAAGAACAATTGCTGCCCACAGCTAAATCAAGTAGTTTAAACATACTCAACTCTCTTATTGTCCAGGAGTTCTGAATCGTTAAGTGTCTGTCACAGTCCACGGACTAGAGCTAGGCACAGATGGTTAGATGAACTGTGTATTGAAAGCATAGCTTCCTACGTGCTCTAGTGAACCACCTCCAAAGATCTAATCCCATGCTCTTGCTTAAAGCCAGCTCTTTTCCATCCTTATCCTTGGCTTCCTACCTGCTCTTTATACCTGACTTTCTGGCTCTTCTCTCCAAAACAAAGAAGGCCTACCTGTTTAAAAATACAAAAGGAGTATGGAGGAAGGGGAATTGCAGGGAAAGAATACGTAACACAGTAAGTGGAACTGAAAGCAGAAATACAAAAAGTACTACTTTCGTGTGTGGTTTCCTTTACTATTCAGCCATTTCTACAAAGGTTTTCTGGGAGGACAGTGAAACCACATGCTATGGTCTGAATGTTAGTGTTCCTGCAACATTCATATGTTGAAATCCTAATTCCCAAGGTGAGAGTATTATGAGTTGGGGTCCTTTGGGGGGTGATTGGATCATGAGAGTAAAGATCCCATGAACAGAATTAGTGCCCTTATAAAAGAGGCCCTAAAGAGCTGCCTTGCCTCTTCCACCAAGTGAGGACACAGGAGGAAGGTGCCATCTATGAAAAAGCGGGCCCCCTGGCTGGGCGTGGTGGCTCACACCTGTAATCCAGCACTTTGGAGGCCAAGGCGGGCAGATCACCTGAGGTCAGGAGTTCAAGACCAGCCTGACCAACATGGTGAAACCCCATCTTTTTTTAAAAAAAAAAGAAAGAAAAGAAAAAGCAGGCCCCCACCAGACACTGTATCTGCCAGTGCCTTGACACTGGACTTCTCAGCCTCCAGAACTATGAGAAATAAATTTGTTGTTTATAAACTATTTAGTTTACAGTATTTTGTTGTAGTAGTCCAAATGGGCTAACATACCACACTACTAATTATTAATGTTTTGTTTGTTTGTTTTTTACTACAAATGGGCCTCCAGGATTAAAAAAAAAAAAAAAGGAGTCAAAAGCAAGAGGGACTCAATCAGGGGCTTGAACATCCCAGGCAGTACTAAAATATCCAGAGATATTTCATATTTCCCTGGAAAAAGCTCACAATAATAGTCATTCTCTCACCTCATACTGCCTAAGGCAGGAAACAAAAAATATTGCTCAGTATATTTTAAAGATAAAGAATAGCACTAAAAGCAGAAATGGAGCAGAAGAGGATGTGATAGAAAGAATCAGGAGTCCCTACTATCAGTCTACTCTTCTCTCCCTCAGGCTCCTCTTGAGCCATTCTGAATACCTTTTGCTAATAATACATACGCAGTGGTCCCTCAGTATTCATGGGGGATTGGTTCCAGGGCCTCCTCCCTCCAAGTCCTTGATATAAAATTGCATAACATTTGCATAGAACCTATGCATACCCCTCTGTATACTTTATTATTTTTTAAAATTATTATTATTATTATTTATTTATTTTTAATTTTTTTTTAGAGACGGGGTCTCACTATGTTGCCCAGGCTGGAGTGCAGTGGCTGGCTATTCACAAGCACGATCCCACTACTGATCAGCACGGGAGTTTTGACCTGCTCTGTTTCCGACCTGGGCCAGTTCAGCCCTCCTTAGGCAACCTGGTGGTCCTCTGCTCCCGGGAGGTCACCATATTGATGCCGAACCTAGTGCAGACACCTGATCAGCATAGCGCATTACAGCCCAGAACTCCTGGGCTCAAGCGATCCTACCACCTCAGCCTCCCAAGTAGCTGGGACTACAGGCACGCGCCACCGTGCCTGGCTATTATTACTTTTTGAGATGAAGTTTCACTTTTGTTGCCCAGGCTGGAGTGCAGTGGCATGATCTTGGCTCACCACAACCTCTGCCTCCTGGGTTCAAGCGATTCTCCTGCCTCAGCCTCCCAAGTAGTTGGGATTACAGGCACGTGCCACCATGCCCGGCTAATTTTGTATTTTTAGTAGAGATGAGGTTTCTCCATGTTGGTCAGGCTGGTCTCAAACTCCCCACCTCAGGAGATCTATGCACCTAGGCCTCCCGAAGTGCTGGGATTACAGGTGTGAGCCACTGCACCCAGCCTGTATACTTTATTTTTTATCTTTATTTTTATTTTTTTAAGACAGAGTCTCACTTTGGTGCCCAGGCTGGAGTGCAGTGGTGCGATCTTGGCTCACTGCAATGTCCGCCTTCTGGGTTCAAGCTATTCTCCTGCCTCAGCCTCCTGAGCAGCTGGGATTACAGGCACCCACCACCATTCCCAGCTGATTTTTGTATTATTAGTAGAGACAAGGTTTCACCGTGTTGGCCAGGCTGGTCTTGTACTCCTGACCTCAGGTGATCCACCCGCCTTGGCCTCCCAAAGTGCTGGGACTGCAGGCATGAGCCATTGCACGGGGCCTCCGTTTTGTATATTTTAAATCCTCTCTAGATTACTTATAATACCTAGTACAATGTAAATACTATGTAAATCATTATTATACTGTATTTCAGTAATAATGACAAGAAAAAAGTCTGTACATCTTCAGTAGAAACCTTTTCTTTCTGAATGTTTTCTACCTGTGCTTGGTTGAATCCACAGTTGCAGAAGGAATGGATATGGAAGGCTGACTGTAGCTGGAAATCTAATTAGACTAGATCATTAGGAGTCCTATGCCAACAAGGAAGCTTATTTAGATAGAGTTGTGAGCAGAGTAGTGTAACAGTGGTACAAGTTCCCTTCTTTACTTCCCTAAATTGTTCTGCTAAACTGCCCAAGAGGAGAAAGAACTAGAGTTCAATGACTTTGAAAGGCAGTGGAGATCACAATCCATTAAAATACTTTGTTGCCCCTCTTTTTAGATCCAACTATTACTTTATGACCCACTGCCTCTCACTCTGACTTCCCAGACTTGAAACCTAAGCTGCCATGCAGCAAGGATACTGTGTCCTGAAATGGCCTTCACAAAACCCAACCTTGTCAGGAAGTTACTCACAGATTTTCCTGTAGCTTGGTTGAGTCCTGCTTAGTTCCTAGCTGGCTCATCAAATTCTTTATCTGAGCAGCTGGGGAGATAGGAAGAAAAAGATTTATTTAAAAGAAAAATACATTCATCATGAGTACCCTACTTCTAAGCTCCCTGGTCTCTTCACACTCAAAATAAATATTAATACATGCAAACTAATAGAGACCATGCTATGATCAAAACCTTGACACACACATTCCTCCAAAAACTAATTACAAGGTTCACCTTTCTCCTGTAGAGTAACTATGTTACTAACTAGTAGGTGGTGGTTTTATCATCCCCCCAAAATTTGCTAGTTTTTCTAGATCTCCCATTGCAATGGTTAAAATTTTCAACACCTTTAGAAGGGCCTCTAGGCCAGATATCAATTTGCAACAATTAAAAAAATCAAATCAAATACAATAATTCTTCTATAGCAAACATTTTTGGAAAGACAATGTATATTTATTATTAATAATAGGTTACCACCAATTGAGCACCTCTAAGTTCCAGGCACTATATACTGAGAGCTTTGTATATATTCTCTTATTAATTTTCACAACAGCAATCTCAAGTAGATATACCTTCATTTTGCAGGTAAGGACATGTATTTAGAGAGGTTAAGTATTTTATATAAGCATATACAATTATTAAGTAGCAGAGCAAAAAACCCAGTGCAAGGGACATCAGATTCCAATGGCTATGTTCTTTCAACTGTGCTCTCTATACCACCTTACAGTCAAATATATGGTTTTGCGTAGCCCTCTCTAGCTTTTTCTAGATATTTGCTAAGACTAGGAATGGTAATATTTGAATCCTGGATATTTAAGTCCCTATCCTAGACCAAGAAAGCAGAGGTCCAGGGGAACTGATCATCTATCAATAAGGAAGAATACTCTAACATCAGCCTGCCTGGGACTCTAAACACTTCTGTCCCTTACTGATTTCTGCAACAAGAATAGAGGACTTCATTTCTTTTATGTCTTGCTTTCTATTTTCTTTTTCTGGTTACTGGGGAGGGTGGGGGAGATTTCTTCATTCATAGAGGTTGGAAGTTAGTTACATGATTTCTTGTTTGCTTGCTTTCCAAGAGCATTCATTGTCTTATATTACAAGTAGATGGAGTACAGAACATATGAATAGAGTACTCATTGACCAGAGGAAACACACTTATCATTAAGTTTCAATAGAACTTCAAAAAATAACATAATAAGTATATGTCTCTTCCAGCCAAATTCAACCTTCTTTGTGAAAGCCCTTTCTATCCTCTCTGGATTAATGCCAGTTTCACTTGTGAAACACTAGCCTGCTAAATGACAGGCTCAGTGGAAGAAAATGAGGAAAATGATATATATTGTGTAATTTATGAATATTATAGGGGCAATACACATATAATGCTCCCATATCCAATAAGAACGAACCCTCACTTATTAGAATTTTGAAATTTAAAAATTAATTGTTCCAAATTCACTTTTTGGTAATGGTACCCTGTTTTTTTTTTGTTTTTGGAGACAGAGTCTCACTCTGTTGCCCAGGCTGGGTACAGTGGCACAATCTCAGCTTAATGCAACCTCCATCTCCCAGGTCCAAGTGATTCTCCTGCCTCAGCCTCCCAAGTAGCTGGGATTACAGGCATGCATCACCAAGCCTGGCTAATTTTTTGAATTTTTAGTAGAGACGGGGTTTCTTCATGTTGGTCAGGCTGGTCTCGAACTCCCGACCTCAGGTGATCCACCTGCCTCGGCCTCCCAAAGTGCTGGGATTACAGGCATGAGCCACCATGCCTGGCTGGTAATGGTACTCTTAAAATAGCAATATTTGGGGAACACAGTCAAAATCTTCTCCCTAATTTGGACACCAAGATTAGTAAAAAAGTAAGCTAAAATTTATTCAGTACCAGTTACCTTACAATAACAATGATATGCTAATAGTCCCTAAATCTGATAAGAAGCAATGATTAGGCAAAAATCTTCCAATTGATTGCTGGGTGCTTCTATTCCTAAACAGAAATGGAACAACTCAATCCTTAGTAGGACGTTATTTCTCCCTAACCAAAATTACTGCATTTGTTGGAGTTACAAAGCAAACATTTCCAGAGTCAAGTATATATAGGTTGGTAGCACTTCAGATTACAATTTCATCTTATTTTGAGACTATGTTTTCCTAGCAAAAATGTGATTCCAGTTTTATAACAGAAATACAGGATTCACTTAATTCAAAATTTGCCTTCTGACAAGACTTCCCTAAAATATATCTATTCTACTAAGTGAGGGTTACCTATAGCTCAGTGGTTCCATAGAAAAACATAAAACACTATAATTTCTGCATTCTGCTAAGATAGCATTATGTATGACAACCACTTTTCTTCACCACTAACATGTGGTATGTCCTTATTTAAGTCAAATGGGAATCAGGATACCACTAAAGCTATTAACTAAAGCTATTAACTGGACAGCCATAAAAATAATTTATGAAAGAGGGCATGAATTTTCATTTACTGAGCATTTACTATGTACTCGACACTGGGCTTGACAAGCATTAACTTATTTGACTCCAACAACCCTTTTAGTAAGTATTATTATTCCATTGTTGCATATGAGCACAATGAGGCTCATGACATTTACAGAACTCATTCATTCATTCATTCATTCTGAGTAGAGTACCTACACTACACTAAGACACTAAGTGTCCTAGAAGACACTTGCTTTCAAGAGTCTTCTAAAGAAAAGAGACAGATAATAAACATATCAGGTAGTGATAAGTGGTATAAAGAGAAATAAATTCAGGTAAGGGCTGAAGTGACAGTGGTGGGCAGAGGATACTAGTAATATAGAGTGGTCAGAGGGACCTCTCTGATAAGGTGACACTGTGCAGAGATCCAAAGGAAGTGAATCATCAAGCCACACAGCTTTCTGGGGGAGAAGTATTATAGGAGAAGAGGGTAATCAGTACAGGGTCCCCAAAGCAACAGTGCTTGGGCCAGGGTGGCTAAAGCAGAGTGAGCAAGAGAGGGTAGAGAAGTGGCCAAGGAGGTAGTAGGGACCCAGATTATATAGGGCCTTGCAAACAATGATTAGGACTTTGAATTTTAATGAAATGGGAAATCACTGATAGGTTTTGAGAAGAGTGTCATTATAACCAGAATTCAAACCCAGGGCTAACTCCAGTGGAATGTGCCACATTACATTCTCTCAAAGGCTGACTCTTACAGGAAAAAGAATGTAGTCACACAGGGCAGGCCTAGATTTCCCAATGTTCCACTTAGCCCCACCCTACTTACCTGATACCTCCCTAACTTAATAGCTCTCTGCTCCAGATAAACTGATGTCCTTGCTCTAACCTGCTCCCTTCCCCAGCTCCCTGGCACCTATGGGAATACTCCTCCATACTCACCAGAGTCCAGCAGAGTGCCAGGTACCCAGGTGATACATAATTAATTATTGATTGAGTTAGCCTCCCTTTTACATTTAAGGCAATGTCTTTGAGGCAGAAGATAGGAATGGAGAATATAAGCTAGCAATAATGAGGACTGAAATCTAAGCCAGACTTGATGACTAACTAGATGCATGACTCTAGGCAAGTAATTTCATTTGACTGGGTCTCTTTTTCACCAATTACAGATGATATTCAGATTTCACTGACATTTACTAAATACTTCAACTATTTGTGTTAGGTTTTTATTTTCTCTCATTAAATCCTTACAAATATGTGAAAATTGATTTCTAAGTACTCCCACCACTGCTCAATTCTAAAATTCAGCAACAGTGAAATAGCTCTAGTCCCAGAATTATGCTGTGTAACCAAGGAATACTTTTGCAACCCAGAAGTTTGGCTTAGAAAGGTTCCAACTGTGACTTAAAACTTCGCAAATGCAAAGTACAAATAGGACTGGACTGAGTATATGCCTCTAGAAGGCAGGGACTGCATTCTACTCATTTTTGTGTATGTATAATCCCTCCTAACACACACATGCCCATCCAGAAAATGGCTGAATATATGATGACACATAACGGTAGATCTGACAAAAAAGTCAAGGAAATAGATCTCTTATTGACTGTCTTTAAAAAGTAAAGCATTCCTTAGAAACTCTCTAGAAGTATGCCAAAGTATCAAGTTATTAACCATCTATCAAAACTTATTAAATAAGCTACAGAGCTATGGGAATTTTATAGAATATGAAAAAATCAATTACTAATCAGCTGTTCTCTGTGTTTTCTCTGTGGAGAACTCTCCTTCATCTAGACTTTTCTGATTTCCTCTGTTGAGATGACCTGAATTTGGGGGGTGGAGATAGAGAGGGGTTGAGGAAGTGGGGCTGTTGGGGACATTATAGGGTCATTTGCTAGCTAAACACCAGAATTAATCTAAGCCTTCATGAACAGTTTCTAAATTCCTAAATATTAACATATTTTCTTTAAAGTTTCCAGCAAGACTTAGGTATCAGATACCCTAAAACTCAAATCATAAGGACAACAGTGTCGTAGTTTACTGGAACCTAGAGAAGCAGAACTTTTTGTATTTTGCCCTCTAAAACCACCAACATCACGGATTTGTTCAAAACTAGTAACTCAATGACTCATATATTTTAAATCTAAGAGATGTAACCTTCAGTAAAACTAAAGTACACAAAGGAACAATGTGTTTATACATATATTTATTTGCCCTTGAGCATACTTAAAATATCAAAAAGAAAAATGAGGCCAGGCACAGTGGCTCACACCTACAATCTCAACACTTTGGGAGGCCGAGGCAGGCAGATCACTTGAGGCCAGGGTTTCAAGACCAGCCTGGGCAACATAGTGAGAACTACCTCTACAAAAAATTAAAAAATTAGCCAAGCAAGGTGGCGCAGGCCTGTAATCCTACCTACTCAAGAGGCTGATGCAGGAGGATCAATCAAGCCCAGGAGTTCGAGGCTGCAGTGAGCTATGATCATGCCACTGCACTCCAGCCTAAGTGACAGAGCAAGACCCACTCTCAAAATAGACAAATAAATAAAAATTCAAAAAGTAAAGTGATGCTTTTTGGAAATATTTTTACCAAGATGAGTTGAATCTTCTGGCTAACTTGGTTAATGAGAAAACTCCCTTTCCAAGTATTCTAGGAAATGAAGGTTTTACATTAGATGGATGTGTTACAAGTTTTCGAACAAAAATAATTGGGTATTTCCTACGAAATGTTACATAATCCTAGAAACCAGATGACTAGGCCAAAGGTAAAGACAAGTCCTTCAGTTCTATACGAGCAATTTTGTTCTTTTTAAAACTATGCCTCATGGTGGTGGGTATGTGCCACGGGCATGGTGGCTCATGCCTATAATCCCAGCACTTTGGGAGGCTGAGGTGGATGGTTCACCTGAGGTCAGGAGTTTTGATACTAGCCTGGCCAACATGGTGAAACCTGTCTCTACTGAAAATATAAAAATTAGCCAGGCTTGGTAGCATGCGCCTGTAGTTTCAGCTACTCAGGAGGCTGAGGCAGGAGAATCACTTGAACCCGGGAGTGGAGGTTGCAGTGAGCTGAGCTGGCGGCATTGCACTCCAGCCTGGGCAACAGAGCAAGACTCCATCTCAAAACAAAATAAAACAACAACAACAAAACTAGGACTCAATTTCTCCTATCACTGCACTCTCATTTTAAAAAGCATATCCTGGCTAAAACTTATAAAAGAGCATGAAGCAAATCAAATTGTTATGCATTACAGCTAACATCCACACTAGGAACTACTCTAAACTGAAAATTCCTTATGTGCTTTTAGGTGACATCAGCAGAATCTGAATCTCCAAATGAACCTTCATCCAAAGCAAAGTCAAATTATATTGGAAGTAACTACCATAGAGGTGGGAAAAAGATTTCTCTTCATTTGACAGGATCTAATGCTCTAATTCAGTATTTAAAACAAAATAAATTCAATAACAAAAAACATTATTTACACCAAATGAGAAAATGATAGCCTATGTGGTGATGATGAAAATGAAGTAATCTCGGTGTTTTACTCTGAAAATTAGGTTTACATTCTGTTTTTATATCACTACAATGAAAATTACCTTTTTTAAAATTTTTTTATTTTTTTGAGATGGAATTTTGCTCTTGTTGCCCAGGCTGGAGTGCAATGGCATGGACTGGGCTCACTGCAACCTCTGCCTCCTGGGTCCAAGCAATTCTCCTGTCTCAGTTTCCCAAGTAGCTGGGATTACAGGCGCCCGCTACCACACCCAGCTAAGTTTTGTATTTTTAGTGGAGACGGGGTTTCACCATGTTAGCCAGGCTGGTCTCAAACTCCTGACCTCAGGTAATCCACCCACCTTGGCCTCCCAAAGTGCTGAGATTATAGGTGTGAGCCACCACACCCCGCAACCTGACTTTAAAAAATAGCCACTGTACTATAATAATAAAGATCTAAACTAAAGTGAACATAGATATTAAGTATCAAAAGTATAATTTTCCATTAACTATTTCAGCTTCAGAATATGTAATGGTTCTATGTAATTCAGATCATAGGCTCTGAATTAAGACTGCCTATATGGCCAGGCATGGTGGCTCATGCCTGCAACCTCAGCACTTTGGGAGGCCAAGGTGGGAGGATCACTTGAACCCAGGAGTTTGATACCAGCCTGTGCAACAAAGTGAGCCCCTGTCTCTACAAAAAATTTAAGAATTAGCTAGACGTGGTGGCCTGTAGTCCAAGCTACTAGAATGCGGAGGCAAGGGGAATCCCTCGAGGTCGAGGTTGCAGTGAGCTATGATGGCACCACTGTACTCCATCCTGGGTGACAGAGTGAGACCCTGTCTCAAAACAAAAAACAAACAAAAAACCACTTCCTATGCCTATGCTTGTCCTGGTTCCACCACTTCCTAGCAAAGTGATCTTAAGTAAGTCTCCACTCCTCTATGCCTTAGTTTCCTCGCCTAAAAAATGAGAATAAGAGAATCTTCATATGGTTGTTGTTAAGATGAAATGATATGAAGCTAAATTTAGAACAATGTCACATAAAAGCACTCAATTAAAGATAGCTATTATTATCAAACTCAAGACCAAGAAAAATGTACTTAGCAGTGATAAAATCAATTAAGTACATATTGAATGCCAACTACATCTCCACTGTTGGTCCAGGCACTGTGGCTAAAGAGAAATGTATAATGCAAGGTCTCTTTGTCTCCACAAAACTAACAGTGATCTCTCTGCTTGGGGTGACAATGTCAGAAATCTTGAATTAATTAAAGAATACATAATATAAGTAAATGCTGAACTGCGAGGGAAAACTGCTTGTATTATACATTCAAAGGAAAAACACCAAAATGATAGCTAACATTTCTTCAGCACTTACTATGTAGCAGGCACTCTACATGAATTATCTCATCTAATCATCACAACTCTGTTAAGTAGGTATTATTAATTCCATTTTAACAACGAGGAAACTGAGAAATAGGTAAGGCAATGTGTTTACACAGCTAGTAAAAAAATCTAGCATTCAAATCCTGGCAGTATGACTCCTAAGCCTGCCTTATCTAACTACTTAACTATAGTGAGGCAAGGGATTCAACAAGCATTAATCATGCCAACATTGGGGCCAGGTGTGGTGGCTCATGCCTATAATCCTAGCACTTTGGAAGGCCAAGGAGAGTCAATCACCTGAGGTAAGGAGTTCAAGACCAGCCTAGCCAACATGGTGAAACCCTGTCTCTACTAAAAATACAAAAATTAGGCAGGGCACAGTGGCTCACACCTGTAATCCAGCACTTTGAGAGTCCAAGGTGGGCAGATCACGAGGTCAGGAGATCGAGACCATCCTAGCCAACATGGTGAAATCCTGTCTCTACTAAAAACAAAAAAATTAGCTGGGCGTGGTGGTGAGATTGCAGTGAGCTGAGATCATGCCACTGCACTATAGGCTGGGCGACAGTGCGAGACTCTGTCTCAAAAAAAAAAAAAAAACCCAAAAATTAGGCCGGGCATGGTGGCTTACACCTATAATCCCAGCACTTTGGGAGGCCGAGGCAGGCAGAGGCAGGCAGATCACAAGGTCAGGAGTCCGAGACCAGTCTGGCCAACATAGTGAAACCCCGTCTCAACTAGAACTACAAAAAATTAGTCAGGTATGATGGTGTATACCTGCAGCCCCCCCTACTTGGGAGGCTGAGGCAGGAGAATCATGTGAACCTGGGAGGCAGAGGTTACAGTGAGCGGAGATGGTGTCATTTCACTCCAGCCCCGGCAACAGTTTGAGACTCCGTCAAAAAAATAAATAAATAAAATAGCAATAATGTCACCCGAGTGCCTACTATGTGCCAGGCAGTATAGGAGACACTTTCAAACATCCTTTTTTTTTTTTTTTTTGAGACAGGGTCTCACTCTGTCACCCAGGCTGGAGTGCAGTACCATGATCGCGGCTCACTGCTACCTCCACCTCCTAGGCTCAAGTGATCTGCCCACCTCAGCCTCCCAAGTAGCTGGGACTATAGGCGCGTGCCACTGTACCCAGCTAATTACTGTATTTTTGGTTGAGCTGGGGTTTCACTAGTTGCCCAGGCTGGTCTTGAACTCCTGAGCTCAAGAGAACCACCTGCCTCAGCCTTCCAAAGTGCTGGGATTGCAGGTGTGAGCCACTGTGCCCAGCCTCAAACATCCCCTTTTAATAATTCACTCATTTTATAAATGAGGTTACAGGGGAAATAACCTGCTCGAGGTTAATACATGGAGAAGGAGGGATTCAGTCACAGATCTGCTGACCCCAAAGAATCCATGATCTTTCTGACTTCACTTTATCTTTCAAAAGCAAAGGAAGTCTGGGCGCCTGAAATCTCAGCACTCTGGGAGGCCAAGGTGGGCAGATCACTTGAGGTCAGGAGTTTGATGCTAACCTGGTCAACATGATGAAACATTGTCTCTACAAAAAATACAAAAATGAGTCAGGCATGGTGGTGCACACCTGTAATCCCAACTATTCAGGAGGCCGAGGCAGGAGAATCACTTAAACCTGGGAGGCGGAAGTTGCAGTGAGCTGAGATCGTCCCACGGCACCCCAGCCTGGGAGACAGAGCAAGACTCCATCTCAAAAAAAAAAAGCAAAGGAAGACTTACTTGCTATGAGCAGGATTTATGCACGACTCAAAGGATTTGTATAATTTAGATAGCCAATGAGGTAGGGAGAGGAAAGATACTAAAAAAAGGAGGAACCAAATGAGCAAAATATAAACCGAAATATAGGGTTGAAGAACGTAAAGAAAATAGCCTGCCTAGCAAAGAATGAGGAGAGTAGAAAATATGGCTAATTTGTGTTAAAATCACAGAGAGTTAAAGCAAGGTGGACTGTTAAGATCTGATTCAGCAGATGAGAGAGAGCCACTGTAGGCTCTTGAGGAAGTGAGCAGTATAATGAAAACAGGACTTTAGACATATTGCTGATAGCATTATCAGTATAAACTAGAATGGGGGAAGACCATAATCAGAGACACTTTGAGTATGCTGTTGGAATACAGATGTTGAGCTGATGAAGACTTAAGAGGATGGCAAAGAAACATAAAAAATAAAGGGCAAATATGAAAATAACTTTGAAAGTAGAACCCCAAGGATTTTATAATAATCCATTTTAAAATTTCAATTCTTCTTGCTTTGGGAGACTGAGGTGGGAGGATGACTTGAAGTCAGGAATTCAAGACCAGCCTGGGCAACACAGCAAGACCCCCGTCTCTAAAACATGTTTACAATTTGCCAGGTGCAGTGGCATATACCTGTAGTCCTAGCTCTTGGCAGACTGAAGTAGGAAGATCGCTAAAGTCCAAGAGTTTCAGGTTACAGTGGGCTTTGATTGCACCACTGCATTCCAGCCTGGGTGATAGAGTGAGACCTCAAGTCTTCTTATTTTGTTAGTAAACAAGATCACATCAATTAGCAACATAAACAACAGAAATGCTGTTTTTTTTGTTTTGTTTTTTTTTTCTGAGACAAAATCTCGCTCTGTCACCCAGCACTCTGGGGAGCCAAGATCTCAGGTGATCTGCCCGCCTCGGCCTCCCAAAGTGCTGGGATTACAGGCATTAGCCACCGAGCTCAGCCAGAAATGCTGTTCTTAACCCCTTCAGAGTTAACTTTGAGGCCAATAGGTTTTTAGCTATATCTGCCTCAGCATTACTTGCGCAGATGCTTTGTTCCATAGTAAGTCAAATATTTTTCCTCTGTACCCAATACATACTGATAACCACCACTTGTACCAGGCAGTCAACCTTAGCTGTACCTGTAACAACCCACACAGTGAGCTGCCATATATCAGGCTGATGCTCAGCAATTCCAACCCCACATCTGTAGTTGAACAGTTTAGAAAAAAAAATAACTATTCTCTCAAACTTTTAATGGGTACAATTCCTTGCAGGGCTGTATGGGGGTGTGTGTGTATATATATATATGTCTGTGAGCTTACATTCTAAGGGTATATTTGGGTGTGCTGGCTTCTTGGAGAAGTTTGGGGATAGGCACTAGCTTGATAACTGAGGGCTTCTTGGAGACGTTTGGGGATTGGCACTAGCTTGATAACAGAGTAGATGCAATGTCATCCCATCTATTTCAAATTCCCCATTTCTCACCAAACAATTCTAAGGGAAAAATTTCAACTCACACTGCTTAGGGTCATAGGATATGGTAGGTACCACACAGTACAAGGGGAAAGAGGCAGGAAGAGTTCCAAAACAGTAGAAATGCCTCATTCATTCAAATCAATTGGATACAATGTATTATGCAACAAGATCCTATGTGATGTAATCCCTGGTTACCTCTCTGGCCTCTTTTCTTATTCTGCCTCCCTTTTCTAACTGTACTCCAGCCACACGAGCCTCCTTCTTGCTCTTCTTTGAATACAAAGTCTTTGCTCTTGGCCTCTACCTAGAATGCCTTCCCCAGCTACTCACACAGCTCTCTCACTCACTTCATTCACATCTACTCACTCAAATGTCACCTCCTCAGAGAGGCCTTCCTTGATCAACTAAAATAGTACACCCACCCTCCCTCTTCCCTCACTCTCTATCCACTTTCCCTGCTTTTTCTTCAGAGCATTTATTATTACTTGACATTATTTTTATGTGTATGTACAGATGTGCCTACACACACATACACACGCAGTCAGGAAAGGGATTTTATCTCTTGTTCACTGCTTTACCCCAGCACACAGCAGGCGCTCCAAGAATATTTGTTGCATAGTGGATCAATGGATCTTTCATGTTTGGGACTGAGATAAGTACTGGAAATATAAAGATGAGTAAGTCATGTCCCTTGCCTCAAAGGAGCTAAAAATCTGGCAGAGGAGATGAACACACCACAAGAAGAAAAAGCACCACGGCTTCAGGTATTGCCCCCACAGAGTGTCCTCTGGAGAGTAAAAAAACAAGTTATTTGCATATTTGTAAACCTGAAATGTTAACTGCTATAGCACTGTTATTTATTTATTTTTTTTAAATTTATTTATTTAGAGACAAAGTATTGCTCTGGTACTCAAGCTGGAGTACAGTGGCATAATCACAGCTCACTGCAGCCTCCAACTCCTAGACTCAAGAGATTCTCCAGCCTCAGCCTCCTGAGTAACTGGGACTATAGGCACATGCTACCATGTCTGGTTAATCTTTAAATTTTTTTGTAGAGATGGGGTCTTGCTATGTTGTCCAGGCTGGTCTCAAACTCCTGGCCTCAAATAATCTTCTCTCCTCAGCCTCCTAAAGTGCTGGGATTACAGGTGTGAGCCACTGAGCACAGCTCAGAATGATAATAATAATCAAAAATTATAAAAAGACAAATTGCTGGTCATAAAAGACAGACCTAGTTCCAAATTCATATACTGTCATTTGTTAGCAGGGCAACTATTTAACCTTCCTCAGTTTGTTTCCTAACACATAACATGGAAATGATACCGGTGCGCCAGAGTTGTTATAAAATAATGCATGTAAAGCATTTTTCATACTGCCTGGCACACAGTATGTACTCAAATGTTATCTATTAATATTACTAACAGTTGACTTCAATGATCCCCCTGGGCCCAACGCCCAATCAATACCTAAATCTTACCAATTCTATCACCAAGGAAACCTATCCTATCCTTTCCTTTCATTTTCACAGCCCTAATTGGTATCTCTGATTCCAGTCTCTCTCCCCTTGAATTCAATTCATACTTTCCTAAAGAATTAATCCCAAGCTCCTTAGCTTAGCATTTAACATCCTCCTTCATGTTTGGGCCCCAATTTACCTTTCAATTCTTTTTCTTCCCACTACTTTCCGGAATCTGCCACTCTAGCCAAATTAAATTACTCTTCTAGATATACCCTATGCTTTCCCACTATGATGCCTATTCATTTTATTCCCTCCTGAAATTTTCTTCTTCTCTTTACCTTCAAAGGTCCAAATCTTTCTAACCTCTTTCCAGACATAACTCAAATGCCATAATGCCTTCTCAATTAAAAACAATCTCTCAGCCAGGCACAGTGGCTCACGCCTGTAATCCCTGCACTTTGAGAGGCTGAGGTGGGTGGATCACGAGGTCAGGCATTCAAGATCAGCCTGACCAACATGGTGAAACCCCATCTCTACTAAAAATACAAAAAAAAATTAGCCGGGTATGGCGGCACGTGCCCATAACCCCAGCTACTCAGGAGGCTGAGGCAGGAGAATCACTTGAATCTGGAAGGCAGAGGTTTAATGAGCTTAGATAGCGCCACTGCACTCCAGCCTGGGCAACAGAGCAACACTCGGTATAAAAAAAAAAAAAAAAAAAAAAAAAAAAAAATCTCTATCTTCCCCAGAATACCTGCATGTTATTTATATCTCTTCTATAGCACCAGTCCCTTTCAACTTTATATTTTGGTTATGTACTCCACAGGTTCCCTGTTGAAAGATCCATGCCAGTTCCAATACTTACTATATACTCAAATAAATGAAGGTTGAAGGCCAGGCATGGTGGTTCACACCTGTAATCCTAGCCTATTGGGAAGTCTATTGGGTAGATCACTTAAACTCAGGAGTTCGAGACCAGCTTGGGCAACATGGCGAAACTCCATCTCTTATTTTTATTTTTATTTTTTGTAGAGACGGGGTTTCACCAAGTTGGCCAGGATGGTCTCGATCTCTTGACCTTATGATCTACCCGCCTCGGCCTCCCAAAGTGCTGGGATTACAGGCGTGAGCCACCACACCCAGCCACTGAGCCACCGCGCCCGGCCATCCATCTCTACAAAAAATATAAAAATTAGCTAGGCATGGTGGTGCACACCTGTAGTCCCAGCTACCTGTAGGGCTAAAGCAGGAGGATTGCTTGAGCCAGGGAAGTTGAAGCTGCAGTGAACTGAGATCATGCCATTGCACTTCAGCCTGGGTAACAGAGTAAGACCCTGTCTCAAAATAAAAATTTAAACTGTATGTCGGAGCTACCTTTGGGAGTATTCTGGTTAAAATATATATGTATATATACATATATATATGAAGTGGATAGATGGATACATGTTGAATATTTCACAGATATTAAAATTAGATTTAGCTTCAACAAGAAAATTTCAGCCTTGAACTAGAATTTTCTGATCTAACCTGTATTACAGCTCCTTCACAAAAGGAAACTGAAACAAAAAATACTGTACTTTCTAACCCATGGTCATATTAATTTTTTTTACTTTTAGATTTTAACAGGCCACACAGTCTTCCTTTCACTTCCAAATCTCCCAGTCTCAATCCCTTTTGATCAGAAACTTTCTACTTTTCAAATTCTACAATATACATTGAACTATAAAAGCAAAGTAAGCATGGGCCACATAGTGAGACCCCATCCCTACAAAAAATTTAAAAATTAGCCTGGCATGATAGTGTATCCCTGTAGTCCTCACTACTTAGGAAGCTGATCAGAAATTCAAGGTTATAGTGAGCTAGGATCGTACCACTTCACTCAGATCACTGCACTCTGCCTGGATGACAGAGCTAGACTTTGTCTCAAAAAAATAATTTAAAAATATTTAATTTTTTAAAACTTTCAAAAATTAAAAAAAATTAGGCTGGGCACTGTGACTGACGACTGTAATCCCAGCACTTTGGGAGGCTGAGGTGGGAGAACTGCTTGTGCCCAGGGGTTTGAGACCAGCCTGGGCAACATAGCGAGACTTCATCTCTACAAAAAAGAAAATTTTTTTTTAAAGTTTAAAAACTAAAGAAAAATGATATTCTTTAAAATATAGAATATAATTGTAATTCAGGACTAACTAGTTCTACCTATTAGCAGAGTACACCAAGCTCACAAAACACAATAATAAACAACAAGGAGGATGATCACCATTCTTTCCAAGTAAAGCTGCTGTTGATCTCCTGTTTATAAGGCTCTAAGATGAATTTCAAGCACAAGAAACACCCTGTATTTGGCTCATTCAGCTACAGTTTCACTCAGACCCTAACGGGGAGGAGGGAGTTTTAAGACAAACAATACCATCCTGAATTCCACCACCAACTCTCCCATGCCTTACTTGCTATGTGATTGTGGCTAAGTCTCTGAGCTTCCCTGTGTACCAGATTTGTTCAAGAGCAGCTAAGTGTGGAAGGAAAACAAAAACCTCATCTGCCTGAAATCAAAAATATACCCCAATTCTTTGTTACAAAAAGACAAAATAATGTAAATTGAAATATTGTTGGTGAATTCTCTTTATTAAAACAGAAGTCATCCCACCTCTCAAATACCAGTCATTGCGTCTGATTTCCGAATTCATTACAGGAAGAACTGTGTATGAAGTCACCCAAACACATGCACTCTCCACTTCCCTTAACTGAAAGCTGCTGGTTTCCGAGGAGCCAGGGGCTGAGCAGAATGTAAACCTAAAGCCTAAATCAGTAAACAACCCCATCCAAACTGGCCTAAGAGGAAAGCGAGGTGAGTAGGGAGGAAGGTGGATGACAGGAGAAACTAGGCTGACCACGGCGCCAAGTCAACGCACTCACAGCATTCGAGGTGACACACACGCCCCTTCCTACCCTCGGGCTGTCAAGTCGGCTGTTTTGGCCCCAGTACCGTGGGGGCAGAACTCCAGAAAAGAAACTCGAGCTTCAGCTGGGGCCGGGGACCCTCGGGCAGCACAGGCCTGACAGACTAGGGGATGGCAGCCCACCGCCCCCAGAGTGGACAACCCGAGACAGCCCCAGGTGTGGCCTCGGCCGTAGCCCCAGCCGGGTTCCGCGTCCCGGCAGCCTCACACAGGCCTGTTCCCGGGACAGCTCCCGCCCCCCAGCTCGGTGCCCCGGCTCACTGGCTTGGCTGATCCGCTGGATGTTGCCGCTGCACGTCTGGATGATGCTGCTGAAGTCCCGGAGTTGGGGCCCTGAGGGCCCTGGGTTCCGGTACATGTCTAAGGGACCGTATGACATGACGAGAAGCTGAGAACTGCTCCCCCTACACCACTCTCCTACCGGAAGCAGCCGCCAGCCAGGATCCGCAGGCTGACAGAAAAACCGGGAAGAGCAAGGGCGGGGTAGGAGCTGAGGCTGCGTGCGCACTAGCCCCACCCTCACGCAGCGCGCAAGCGCCAACCCCACCCCGCTCCATAGTGCGCAGGCGCCGCTGGGACTGTGGCTGGGACTTAGCTTAAAGACAGGTCAACTCCCCGATGCCTGAGGATGCAGGGCGGGGCGATGACGTCACCTAGTTGGGGGTGAGATTGGATGCGCTTGGGTGGAGGTGGTGTTTCTCGCCAGGGCACAGTGACAAGAGGCAAGAATTTTCGATTTACATAAAACTGTACCAGATGATCTCAGCCCTTACATCCTATTCTGTTCTGAGAATTCAGGCCCAAATATGGGAGAATTCAGACCCGGAATCAAATCATAACCCGAAATTCCTCTCTATTTCCATTCCCCAGGGCTTTGGTAGTAGTTGCGGTTTCCAAACCGCTTTCATTTCTCCCTCCACCCCTCTTCTAATCTAAACAATAAAATAATAATGTTTATTGAGCACATACTATGTGTGAATCCTCACCGCAATTCACTTGTTCATAAGATCTTTCGCAGCAAGGGACGATGCTCTATCTATATTTTTATCATTAGAATAGATAACAGAGAGTCGGTTTTTTATATGTTGAAGTAAAGTAACTCATCAAAGTAAGCTTTTTTTAAAAAAATAGGGTTTCACTATGTTGGTCAGGCTGATCTTGAACTCCCGACCTCAGGTGATCCGCCCGCCTTGGCCTCCAAAGTGCTTGGATTACAGGCATGAGCCACCGCGCCTGGCCCAAAGTAAGCATTATTATTTTCCCTATTTCCAGTGAGAAAATTAAGACCAGCGAGGTTAATTCGCTTTGCTGAAGTTTGACTGCAAAAACCCAAATGCTAAGCTGACTCTATCCTGATCTCGCTACTTTTCTAAAATTCATTCTCTTCTAAATCTCTCCCAAATAACTTATTCCGCTCTATCCCAAACCAGGATTTCTTGGAGAACAAGACTCTTAAAATTTAAAAATCATCCCCTTAAGTAATTTGGAATGCATGACCTCAATGTTCCCACAGAAGACTGCATTTTTGTAAGCGTATGTTAAAAGGAAAGACAGGATTTTGGTTTGGCAGGAGATCAAGATGGTGAGATGTGAAGGAGAACTGGCTGTGTTTCCTGTGTTCTACACTCTACCCCACCCCAGCCTGCTTTGGAGTCTTGGGAAAATGCAGAGACATAAAGCTACTTGCCTAGGTGAAAGGAGACCCCAAGTGAATGAGCCTGTATTCAGCCTTAGGGTTTTTTATTTTCTTTTTAATTTAATTTAATTTAATTTTTTTGAGACAGGGTCTCGCTCTGTCACACAGGCTGGAGTGCAGTGGCACGATCTCGGCTCACTGTAACCTCCCTCTCCTGGGCTCAAGCAATTCTCCCACCTCAGCCTTGGAGTAGCTGGGATTACAGGCATGTGCCACCATGCCCGGCTAATTTTTATATTTTTTTTGTAGTGATGGGGTTTGGCCATGTTGCCCAGGCTGGTCTCGAACTCCTGGAATCAAGCGATCTGCCCACCAGCCTTAGGATTTTTTAAGCGTGGCTGTCACTATTTTTCATTGGAGAATTTATGAGAGCATTCTTTTTTCTCTTTATAAAGAGTTTTTGTTGTTATTGTTGTTGTTGTTTGAGATGGAGTCTTGCTCTGTTGCCCAGGCTAGAGTACAATGGTGCGATCTTGGCTCACCTCCACCTTCCAGGTTCAAGCGATTCTCCCACCTCAGCCTCCCGAGTAGCTGAGATTACAGGCATACATCACTACAGCCTGGCTAATTTTTGTATTTTTAGTAGAGACGGAGTTTCACCATGTTGGTCAGGCTGGTCTCCAACTCCTGACCTCAGGTGATCTGCCTGCCTCGGCCTTCCAAAGTACTGGGATTATAGGCATGAGATACCAAGCCTGGCCTGTTTTGATTATTATGAAACCTTACCCTTTCTTAGAATCTTAGAATTCTAAGATTTATGTCAAATCTTATAGCAAGTCATGTAAATTACACTTTTTTCCCTATACAATAGTCCTGAGAAATTTTTCATTTACATTTGACACTAAAGTGAAGTTCAGTAAAGGTATTTTTCTTTTAGGAATTAAAAATATTATTTTCTTTTTCCATGTAAAATAAAAGTGTTTTTTAAAAAAAAGATGGGGTGTCATCATGATGGCCAGGCTGGTCTTGAACTCCTGACCTCAGGTGATCCACCCACCTCGGCCTCTCAAAGTGCTAGGATTACAGGCATGAGTCACCACACCCGGCCTATTAAAAGTGGTTTTTAAGCTGGGTGCAGTGGTTCACACCTGGAATCCCAGCACTTTGGGAGACCGAGGCGGGGTGACCACTTGAGCTCAGGAGTTCGAGACCAGCCTGGGTAAAATGTCGAAACCCTGTCTCTTCCAAAAATACAAAAATTAGCCAGGCACAGTGGCCCAGGCCTGTCGTCCCAGCTACTTGGGAGGCTGAGGCAGGAGTGTAGCTTAATCCTGGGAGGCAGAGGTTGCAGTGAGCATCTCTCATAGCAGTAAATCTGTGCCTTGCAAATACTGGATGTCAAACAAACATTTATTAAATTAACACACGAATAATTTAAATAATAATTTAAATTTCTTTAATTTAAAAATAATAATTTTATCATTTCCTAAATGCCTGTTAGGTGCCAGGCAGTGTGAACACATTTTGTGTACATTATCAGTAATCTCCAAAATAAAGCACATCTGATAAAGACAACCTGTAGTCTGATAAAGTTAAGTTTATTAACTTGCTGCTGCAAGGGAAACTGCATACCAAAGGAATCATGGAGCATGTCACAAAACACAGGAAGACAGTGAGTTATTCTAGGATTTGGGGGAAATAAATGTAGATAAAATTTTACAGAAGCAGTGTTTTGATAACCCCAAAACACACCAGGCTATGTGTAAAGGGATTATCATCAGACCCCAGCTAACAAGAGGACTCCGGATCTGTTTCCTAGGAAACCATGATGCCAAGATAAATGTAGAATGTTGTGCCTGGAAACCCCTTATCTGAAACTCTGCACCTGGGTTAGAAATTGAAGCTGCTCTTCTGTGTCAAAGTAACTGATCCTCCAGGTAAGAGTGGTATATTCCATTCTTAACTGATAATTCGAACAGCAAATTTTCTAAAAATCTATGACTTTAGAGAAAATGTCTCTCAGCACTACATACTTTTGTTAATTAACGAAAGTAGTCTCATGAGTTTGCACCCATCAAGGCAATATTAACTCCTTGGTATGGATAAAGAAACTGGAAATTCTGACTGGGCGCGGTGGCTCACACCTGTAATCCCAGCACTTTGGGAGGCCGAGGTGGGCAGATCACGAGGTCAAGAGTTTGAGACCAGACTGCCCAACATGCTGAAACCCCGTCTCTACTAAAAATACAAAAATTATCTGGGCGTGGTGATGGGCGCCTGTAATCCCAGCTACTCGGGAGTCTGAGGCAGGAGAACCGCTTGAACCCGGGAGGCAGAGGTTGCAGTGAGCTGAGATTGTGCCATTGCACTCCAGCCTGGGTGACAAGAGCAAGACTTGTCTGGAAAAAAAAAAAAAAAAAAAAAAAAAAAAAAAACGAAAAGAAACTGGAGATTCTGGGTACTTGCCTAATGTCATACAGCTGTTAAGTGACAGAGCCAGGATTCACATGCATCTTATGACCCAGCAATTCTATTCCTAATTATATACCCAACTATATGTGTTCCAAAAACCAGGTATAGTTCATGGGAGCATTTTTAGGACCAAGCAGCATTTTTCTGTACTTATTTACTTTTTTTTTTTTTGAGACAGGCTGGAGTGCAGTGGCATGATCTTGACTCACTGTGGCCTCAATCTCCCTGGCTCAAGCCATCCTCCCACCTCAGGCCTCCAAGTACACGGGACAACAGGCATGCGCCACCACACCTGGCTAATTTTTGTATTTTATGTAGAGATAGGGTCTTGCTGTGTTGCCCAGGCTGGTCTCAAACTTCTGGGCTCAAGTGATTCACCCACCTCAGCCTCCCAAAGTGCTGGGATTACAGGAGTGAGCTACCATACTCAGCCCTTACATTTAATTTTTATTGAGTTATAATTGATATTTAATAGAATGCACAGATATTAAGCCTTCAGCTCAATGGATTTTGACACTTGTACACACCCATATTACTTCCACACCCAAACCAAGAGATAGTACATTTTCATCATCACCCCATAAAGTTTCCTTGACTTATGCTCCTTTCTAATTCATTTCCCTCATCACTGGAAATTACTTTCCAATTTTTTTTTTTTTTTTTTGAGACAGAGTGTCACTCTGTCTCCCAGGCTAGAGTGCAGTGCAGGTGCGATCTCGGCTCACTGCAATCTCCACCTCCTGGGTTCAAGTGATTCTCCTGCCTCAGCCTCCCGAGTAGCTGGGACTTCAAGCATGCACCATCATGCCTGGCTGAATTTTTTGTATTTTTTTTTTTTTTTTTTTTAGAAAAAGAGAGGAAAGGAGAAAGAAGGAAACAGCAAAAGAAAGAAAAAAAGAAAGAGAAAGAAAGAGGAAGAGATTTTAGAAAAAGAGAGAAAAGGAGAAAGAAACAGCAAAAGAAAGAAAAAAAGAATGAAAGATAGAAAGAGGAAGAGAAAGAGGGAGAGAGAATGGGATTCTTGTTTTATTGCCCAGGC